>BMAO01008529.1:0-88490 GCA_019973975.1 Trichonephila clavata
AGATTGTAATGTTAAAATATTGTTCAATTTTATCTGTTGAAGTTTATAAAAAGTGACAGATGTTGTTTTTGTAATATATATTTTAATTTTAAAGACGCAGTATGGTATATTAATATAAATAAACATATTGTTACGTTGATCGGGGTTCGAAGATTTTATGCAAATCAGTCACAGAGAACAGGACAGTTCTTTAAGAGTGATGAGAATTTATTGTCTCAAAAACATTCCTTGATACACATGATGCAGCAGAAATATTCTCAGAATAAATCTCAGAAGGGTTTCTCATCTTCAACAGCACTCGGACACAATTATCAGTGTCTAAAATACACGTATGTAAAAGATTATTCACAAGCACCGCTCTTCCTATTCAACAGCCGAGCTAATCGGTAATCACGGTCAAGGCAAGTTTACAAATCGTTAGAAATAAGATTGACTCGTTTCGGCGAGTATGGCTCTATTTATAGGCCTCACGGAACTTTCGAGAAAGATCCGCTTGCGTCATAGGTCTTGAAATTAGTGGATTTCTCCACAAATTTCCCAGAAGAATCCAGAAAGTCCCGAACTCGCCAATGTTGCCAAAATTGTAGCCAAAGTTGTCAAATTGGTTGCTGATTTGGTCACCAAAAGATGCCAATTTGGCTCTATCGCCAAGATCTCTCCAAGATCCTGTTGAATCGTCATTATAACGTAAGGGACGGCGTTGCTTGTGAATATATATTAGAATTTTAACATAAATAAATATAACATAGAATAATATAAATGCATTACACATCCAAATATAGATTATTTACACTATTTTACAAAATTCGTAACAATATAATAATCACATACGTTTCTTTTTATTTTGGAGGATTTTTTTTCGTTGTTTTGTCTACAAATGTGCTTCAAGTTCAGGTCCTGCTTCATGATATAAGACTAAGAGAATAGCTTTCAAATAAAATTTCAGTTTTACACATGAAGACATGGTATTTTGTGATAGAAATTGATCTTAATCACCATATATATTAGGGTCATGAACTATCTATTCATATGGTCAACATTTAAAAAAGTTGTTTGTATAATACACATAAATTTAAAAAAAACATCACACATAATACTTTTATGCTTGAAGCTATGCACGAAGGCAATTGTTCCTGTTGGAGCATACCTGTGTACAAGGACTTTATTAACTTAATTTTATTACTAATATTATATATTTCCCAAATTTTCGATTGCTTCGAATAATTTGCAAAGTATATATTTTTATGAATTTTCTTTAATAAATACTTAAAATAGTGTAAATAATTTATATCTTGTTGTGTAATTATGTTAATATTACTTTCTGTTATATTTATTTTTTGTTAAAATTGTAATAATCGCAAGCAACGCCGTTCCTTACATTATAATGGCGATTTAAAGGAAACTTGGCAAAATATTAGCGAGTTGACATCATTTTTTGCGACTTGGCGACCATATGGATGCTACTGGAAATAACTGGAGAAATCTACTAATATCACGATCTATGACGTAAGCGGATTTTTCCGAGAAAAATCTGTGCAGACTATAAATAGGGAGTCGCTCGTCGAAACTTAATCAGTATTGTTTTGACTTTCGATGAGAAGTATGATTTTGACCGCTGAATAGTCGAATAGCAATTAGTTATTAATTCGGCTGTTGAATAGGGTGAGCGAATACTTGTGAATAATCTTTAAGGGAGGTCAGTAGGGTAAAAATCATGGAATGATCGATTTTGAGTTTTTGATATTTCTGAAATCTGTATTTCATTACCTTTCTAGGGATATAACATTTATGCCATATTTTCAATTAAAACTATGTCAAAATGACTTTTAAAAAATTATCAACTGGTGGGCCACGCCCCCTTTTGACAGACCATTTGCCTTTTAAATATCCTGAAACAATTGCAAAGCCTTCTTTTTGTTTATTCAAACGCAATTAACTTTAGATAACAGTTGACTGTTCGATTAACTGTATTAGTTTGGTGGCGGAATTTCGAGTTTCAACATGTTTCCATGTGTTTTAAATTACTATTTCTTAGTATTTGAAGAATGCTTATTTACACAAGGTATGTTTTTTTTTTCAAAACTACTATTTTCATAATTTATAATTTTAAAATTACTTTTTAAAAAAAAATAAAATGTTTCTAAGTTTACTGTATGTGAAAAAAAAAGCTGCAAATTTACATTATATATTCCTTATGCATTCTTGTGGATACTGAAGTGATATTTTGAAAATATTACAACAAAAAATCATTTAGCTAAGAGCACATGTGTCAAAAAACAAACAACTTTGAATAAATTCAGTGATGATAAATGTCTGTTTTTAAAAAAACTAATTTTTTTAAAAAAAAATATCATTTTAGTATAAATATAAATGTTACTTAACTGTACAGACAAGTTTTTAAACTTAAATATTCAAAAGTTTCTGAATGAATTGTACATGCAAAAATTAACATGCAAATATAAGTCTGTACATTTAATATTTTATGAGAAAAAGGCACATAAAATTGCTCAATTTAACATTAGCGGGATAGGGGGTACCGACTTACCTTAAAATACTTGTATTTTAGACTCTGATAGTTGTGTCTGAGTGCTAAAGAAGGTGCAGAGATTTTCTGAGATTTATTCGGCGAATTTCAGTGCTGTAACTTTCATTCCTAAGGATTGTTTTTTGACAATAAATTTTCATCGCTCCTGAAGTTCTTGCTCATTGAGATTGATTGTATAAAATCCTCGAACCCTGATCTAAAAAACAATATTTATAGTTAAAAAAACTTAATCGATTTTTTCAAAAGGCCGCGGTATCCTAGTGATCATAGTCAAGGTCTGTCATGAATTCAAGTCTTAGTGCTACTGACTCGCCATTTACTTGCCACCTGCCATGTAGAAGAGGCCGAAGCCCGTTAAATCTATCGTAGCTCAAATGTATTTCCATTGACGGGGTGTGGAAGTTCGAAAAAGGATTGTAACAATCTTGTAGAGGTTTCTGGTGTTCGGAGGTTCGAATAAAGATCAGCCATAACCAGTTTCAAATTCAGATTTTTATCCAACTTACTTAAACTAAAAGAACTAAAGGTAGGAAAGGCACTAATTAGAAGAGCAATCACACGGCTAAAGGATACTTAACATATGAATATAATCTACTCCATTTACTCTTGGAGCACTGTGGCCTTCTACGCTAGACTTCACGGTAAATCTCTTACTTGTACGATCTAAGATCTTAATTCTTAAGCTCAATCTTGTAACTTACTCTCCAAGTATCAATAATTGTACATCCAACGACTAGCTTTCGACTCTCCCCGCGTACACCTACATGTCCACGCTTAAATATAACAACTCATTTGCATAAATCAAGTCTTCTTCATCGGGAGAAAGTTTTCAATAGAACATACAGTTGAAAAGAAATAAATTTACCCCAAGAGGATTAATTGAAGATAAACCCGTTGCAGAGTGTCAGCTCAGGTGTCATTTTGGTTACTTAACCATGGTTCAAAACTACGAGGTTCGTCGCCAACAGCTTTCGAGTTGTTTTATAGTGCGACGTTAAGGTATCCGACTACCCTAAAATTGTGAATTTTGACAAAAATTGACAAATTTTTTTATGATTTTATTCTATGGGCCATCTTATTAGCTTTATAAAAATACCAAGTTTATCATTTTCCGTTCACTAGAACAAAAACTACAAGTGTTTTAGTAAAAGCAGATGCCATAACTTTAAGCAAGATGTCATACTTTAAAACGCGTTTTACTCTAAATGTGTGTGTGTTTTTTTAAATGCTCAAGCGGGAACAGCGATTGCTCAAAAAGTTTTGAAAAAAATGAACTGAAATTTTTTGTGTATGTTCTGTATAATAGTAGAAGTGTTTTAACCTTCAGATTTATCAATCACTGTTTTATTATAAAATATACAGTCTCTTATCCTGAAGATCATTTAAAAAATGAATAATATAGCAACACATTAGATTGAAAATTTGTTCATAAACCTTTGGTACAGAATGGACCGCGTTTATGCTATTTTTTAATCAATTTTTACCTATTTTTTCCCATTTTAGTAATAATAATTTCTTTTTCTCTTCTTAATTTTAGCACATTTTTCTTAAGATGCACTAAACATTACAAAAAATAACAAAGAAATCCCCATATCTCCTTTTTTTTAAAAAAAAGTTGTCGCAACCAGTCGGAGATACCTTAATAAACTCTCACTCACATGCGATTTTTTCAAGTATTAATTTCTAAGATTTTCTGAAAACCATTCTGATCAGTCTTGAATATTCTTCAGTATTTTTACTAAAATAAATTTCATTTTTATTTTTTATACATATAAAATATTTTTTTAATTCTGAGATTAAATGGTTTGCAATTAAATTGTTCCAAATATCAAAATCCATCACCATATAATTTAAATACCTTCTTATACTTTCCACCTTGCTGGGGAATCGCCATGTTTTATCTCAGTGCACCAATTATTATTTTTTACTTTTACTCGAAATCGTTTATTAATAATAACTTCTCTTTTATAATCCACCATTCAGTTCACCGAAGTGTAATTATACGTGACTTATTAAAAGCAAAGCTCCACCCCCGACTACCCCTTCAAACCACCCGACGAACGCATTCAAGAACCACGGCGTTCGTTAATATTCGTTTTCAGATCTGGAAACGTTTAGAAGAGTTAAGCCAAGCAGACACATTCACACCGAAATTTTCTTTTTCGCACCCTCCCTTCATTTATTGTTACTACTATTATTATTTTTTTTAATAATTGCATCTCCCGTTCTAAATTTGTCGTCGACACTCCTAACAATTCTTCCCGGTCGTAATTATCCACGCGTAAGGTGTTCCCCTATTAGTGGAGGCATCTAAGAAAACACCTCCTCTCCAACAGCAACAACAAATGGCTTTCTCGCCGGTAAATCTTTCCACCTTTGCAAAAGCTCGAGTTAATGATCACTGCGACAAGCTAAAGTGCCGTAACAACCTCATTAGTAGGGCTACCACACCATAAGGCCTTTCCCCAAAAGGATCCACTCATTACAAGTTTGCTCACCGAGGGCGCTGTCAGTGACAGAGATATCCGTCTAAAGAGGGGAGGAGGAAAGGGGGCTGCACAATGGCTGCCAATTACGGCGTCGCACGTTTCTCGGTAACGACGTTAGCGAGAAAGGTGTCAAGTGGATGTGTTCCATCCCGCTGCGCTTTGGCGCTACCCTCCCATTAAAAAGGAGGAAAAATATAAATAACAAGATAGAGAGAGAGTGGTGGAGAGACGAAGCTGTGTTGAAATGGGAGAGAGAAAATATTGTGTGTTGGGAGATTTGAAAGCATTTTTTTTTCTCCTCCTCCAGGATTTCTACTAATGAGGAGAAGGATTATTTGATGATGGATGGTTGTTAGGGGAAGAAACGGGTCTACCCGTGAGAGGAGTTGTGAAACTAATTACGGTTTTGATGCGAAAGAGTGCGAATCAAAAATGATTCCGCTTGCGCTCCCTGTGTCTTTATTAAGAGAAATAATAATAATAAAAAGCAATGTTTATTGTTTTGCGACGGAAAATAATGTTTCATGCTCGTTTTCGTAATTGAATTAGATCGTGATATCTAAGATGTTTAGGTCATGCGATGCTTGTAATGTAATAATGAGCGTCGCCCCTAAAAATTATGGTTTTTGTGTGGTTGTGAAATAAAGCATCTAACTCTTTTAATGTTTACAAATTGGTTTGTAAATTTGATTTATTTGCAGCGTGGGAAGCCTTAATTAGAAGCAATATTTCTCAAATGGAAATGCCATTTTTATTAATTGTTATAACATTGTAATTTTTTTTCGCAATGTAAATGACACCCCCGTAAAATTATTAAAACTACTGCATTCAAGTATGTGGTAATTGTGAAATGTGTTGTAACAATTCACAAATGTACAAGCACTCTTATTTAAGGCATGTATATTTGTAATAAACGATACTGAATGTGAATCTATCACATAATACAATCAGTTTCTTTAAAAAAAAATTGTTATGATAATACAAATTTTTTCAAGTCATGAAAGGCGATTCAGTTGGAGACGCTGATCACTACATGCTTCATATCCTCTAACTCAGTGATTCCCAAAATGGTCTATGCGGACCCCTAGTGGTCTATGACAACCTGAAAGGGGTCCACGCCAGCGAAAAAATAACTTGGGAGTCTATGAATTGGAAATGGGGTCTACGATAGTGGCTTTCTTTAAACCAGATCTTGACCTTGATTTTAAAAGAAAATTTAATCAAATGGAAACCAGATTTACCTATTTAACAGATTTATTTACAAGCTAAATGAAGTTAATTTGTAGTTATAAGGCGACGGCATAAAATTTCCTAAAATAAAGACCATAATTTCAGCATTTTTTGTCAGAATTAAGCTAAAGAAATATAATTTTGGACGTCGCTAACTTTCCCAGTTCAATTTGTCACAGACAATCTGCGAGGAAAATGACGTTTTAACCAGCGTTCAGCATTTAAATGCCCTTTATTCAGATTTTGAAACTAGGTTTGAGAATGTTTTGAACACATTGTTATACCACAGTAGGCAATGAATTCACGTGGTCACATTGAAACAAAAATGTCAGATTGTCAGAACTAATAATTGGAATTGGCACTAACGAAGATCTTAAAGCAGTTTAGAAACCAATGTCAGCAATCTTGGTTTTAAAAAGGTAAATCTGCTATTCATCCCGAATTATGGAATATCTTGAAAAAGTTTTTAATTGCTTTTCCAGGTGAAAAGAAGTTTCAGTGCGGTTGCCAATCTCCGAAAAAAAAGATTAGACACTCCTAACCGAAAAGATTTATGTATAAACTTGACAAGATTGATGCCAAATGTTGAAGACTTGTTATTGAAGCTCTAGATTCATTCCTCCTCATTCATATATTAATTAAATTTTAATTTAATTAATATAAACATGTGTTTCTTAAGGTCTATAAACATCGTACTTCTCTACAGTTAGAAATTAACATTTTGTGAAGAAAGTAATTCTACAGCAGCTGTCAAAAAAAAAAACACTCAAGCAAAATTCCATATTAGGGGTCTACCCAAAACCGAAAAACGGGGCAAGGGGTCTATGAGACAAAAAAAAGTTAGGGAAACTCTGCTCTAACTAAAGAATTTCTACTCTCCCCAACTAAAATTGCTATAAAAATTGTTTCCTCTCTCAGTCGTTAAAAATCCTTTCATTCATTCTAAATTAAAATAACGTATTACAATTGCATCTGAAATTCGCGAGCAACTACTTGTATGAGATTAAGTCACTTTTGGCTGTTTTAGAACCAAGTTTATCTTTTAAAAGAAAGGAGTTTCTAAAATGAATCGTTTTCTTTCCGGTATCGTTATTCATTTACATAAAGTAGAAGAAAAAATATAGAGGAAACTGTGTATGAACAGGAAGGGGTAGCGTCATTCGAACCGTTACATGATTAATCTGAGTTTAATAAGACAAAACTTGTTCTGTTCTAGCTTTTAATTCTTTTCGCTTCCCCCTCCCCTTTTTTTGTTTTGTTTGGGGATCATATGTCGTCTTTATCAGAAGATTTGAATGTTAATATTATCCCCCCTCCCCTTTCCATGTATTTATTTTAGCTTTGTATATTTTTCAGTTTCATATACACCTATTTCCCCGTTTACACGGAAGATAGGTTCTTTAGAAAACCGAGGGAATCAAAATCGTAAATTATTACGCGTAAAACTGTGTAAATCAAAATCATAAACTACTACACGCTACGCCATGTAAATCGAAAAAGGAAAAAAAAAAATGGTCATAATTTAATTATTTGTTTCAATATAAAATAAAACTATTTTGTGTAACTGTATTGGTATGAATTGGAATCCGATTTTGAGTGGCGTCTTCTAGCCATACAATTAGATGCATTTATCCTTTATATTTTCCTTAGCAACAACTCTTATGTATGAAGCTGAAGCTCATTCTAGTGGAAGATCCAGCTGCTACACTTTTGCTAACAGTCTTCATTTTATTATTATTATTATTATTATTTCATTCATGTAGTAAAATCTAGCAACATTTGGTACTCTTTCTACATTATACAGACAATCAAAGACTTTAATTTGGCTTTCAAAAAATGTGACTTTCCATTTAATTTCTCCCCCCCCCTCTAAAATTTTGAAAAAAAACTCTAAAAATGTTGTAAAAATTATAATTGTTTATCATTAACCAGTAAATATGAAGTTTGAAAAAAATTCCTAATTGAAAATTAAAATGATGTACATCTTTCTGCTGATTAGAATTTACTTCACTAAATCACATGAAGAGAAAATTTGATTGCACATAAAAAAATGGGGATTCTCCATCTTTAGATTGAAATAAATCTCTCTCTCACCCTCTCTCTTTTTAAAAAACGTTTTTCGTGATGCTGCAATAAATTTATTTATACATATAGTATAGTTAGTAAAAATGTGGATTGTAAAAAGCTGAATTCAACTGAAGAGGAGCACTAAGAACGAATTTTGCGAAAAAAGAGCAAATGAAGAAAGTGTGCAAAAAAATAGAATTTTTTTAAAGAAGAGATTAGTTGATAAAATTTACATCCTGAACAGTTAGAAAAACTTCGAACCAGCCGGAGAAATGAAACTTTAAAGCCTAAATATAATAGTTAGAAAAGAAAAGGAAGCACGATAAAACGTACCATGAAAGCATTAGAAAAAGAGGGCTCAAATTAATGTTAGGCTTATATGAAAATGGACAACCAGTTGAATATTGGACAACAATTATTTAAATAAAAAATATAAATTTTGTGGTGCATTGACATGTGAGAAGGAAATGTCCAGATCGAAAAATAATTGCTGTCATTAAGGTAAAATTAAACTACTACCTCCAGATGAATATCCTACTGAAATTCAAGATTTGTTATTTGGTACAACACACATGAGCAGACATTTTAGGTAGAATACTCATATTACTGTTTATAATAATGTATTTGCATTCGATGCATTTAACCTTCAAAATGTGGATTTGAAAGGGCCTTAAGCCTTATTGTAGGGAATGTACAAATAAAAGCCCCATCATCTTAAAATGTGGAGATAAGGATTTGAAATTTATTTATTTTCTTATTTACAAAAAATTGAAGGGAAAAAAACAGAACTACATATTACATGGAAATTACAGTTTTACAATTTGAGCAATGCGTATGAACAGCTGTGTAATTTGTACGAGGAGGATTGGTCCGTCGTTATGCGGACAAGAAAGTTCAAAATAAAATAATTATTTAAAAAAAACGTGTAATTTTAATGTTATCAAATAAATAGGATTAAAAAAGGACTTCAATTTTTGTTTTAAATCTCATGTTTTAAAAAACACGTAAAAGAGAAATCGATCCAAGTGATGGATCATGGAGAAGAAGATATAATTTAGAACTCTACAAAATTTACAAACAACCTGCTATTACAAACTTTATCAAATTATAGAGACTTAAATGGGCTGGTCATCTGGCTAGAAGGAAGGAAGCTCGTTGCTGCAAGAAAATCTTTCTGGCAAAGCCCATGGGAAATAGACCTCGAGGCAGACCTTCTTTAAGATGGATTGACTGTGTCGAAAAAGGGCTAAATATTTTAAAGGTCCAAAATTGGAAAACAGTTGCCAAAAGTAAAGATGACTGAAGAAAACTTCTGGAGATGACCAGGGCCCACCCAAGGCAGTCAAGCCATTAAAGAAGAAGAAAACAGAAATTGTGTAAAACAAGTACCCCCACCCCACTCGCATGCGCGTGCATATTGGGGTATAGGCGTATTCTTAAAATATGCAATTCCGCTCTTTATAAGTTTATTAACATTTACCTTTGATCTGGAATTGCATGTCTGAACTTGCCTGGGAGGGGGGGGGTTCAGTTATGTAACCTTTCCTTTGTGTACTTCTGTAAAAAATGTAAGCGATAAGATTTTTGTTCAATAAAAATGGATTGTGGGAGTGATTGTTTTCTGGGGAACCGATTTGTAGCTCTAAGCCAGAAATTTCCAGATTTTTTGTCTCATACCCTTACCATGTTTTTTGGTTTGGGGTAGACCCTTGCTTACCTAATATTGAATTTTTGCAAATTTATCAACTTAAATGTATTTTTGATGTCTGGTATAGAGCCACTTACTTTAAAAGATTTAAATTTCTAACTGTAGTGTATAGTGCTTAAAACTTAAGAAACACAAGTTAATTACATTAAAATTTAATTACTACATAAAATAACTGATTAATAAACTAATGTTTATAGGCGAGGGGGAAGAATATGGGGCTTCAATAACAAATTTTCAACATTTGTCATCAATCTTGTCAGGTTTAACCCTAAATCTCCTCGGTTAGTAGTGTCCAGTATTTTTCTTTTTCTTTCTTTCTTATTTTGGATATTAGCAACCACACTGAAACTCCTTTCACTATGAAAAACAATTAAAAACTTTCTCACAATACTTCATAATTCGGGATAAATAGCAGGTATGTGTTTTTAAAGCCAAAATTGCTGATATCTGTTTCTAAACTTTAAGATCTCCATTACCGCCTGTTTCGATCAGTTCCTCCTGTAACATGACATTTTTTTTTCAGTGTGACCATAAAAATTATTACCTGCTGTGGAAATTAATAAATACATATATATATATATTATATATATAGTCAAGGCATTCTCAAACCCAGTTTCAGAATCTGAATAATGGGCATTTAAATGTTGAACACAGGTTATAACATCATTTACCTGGCAGATTGTCTGTAGCCAATTGAGAAACTGGGAAATTTCGCGACGCCCAATATTATACTCTTTTAGTTTAATTCTGGCAAAAAAAAGTTGAAATGATGGCCCTTGTTATATAGTATGTAACATTTAATTGAGTATTTGTTATTAATAGTTAATTTTATTAATTATTGCTAATTATTTATTCAATAAATAATTTTTCACAGTTTCTTATTCCCGAAAATCGGCAAAATCAAAAACATATGTAGGGCGGCGTATTTGAGCATGATACGAGAATGGTAAACTTTTGACCCTGGACTCCACCTTTGGAAAATTCCTGTGTGCGTCCATGTATCCATGTATGTCATTTAAAAATCAGTTACAAATTATTTGATTATTATTTTTAACACGCTTTTATAAGTTTCACTTGTATGTAACGGAATCTTGGAACTCGATTTTTACCCACTTTAAAAAGTCAGATTAATTCAAAATTTTGCACACTTGTCAAGCACCGATGGCAATTCAATAATTTATAATTTTGTTCCATTGTCCTGTTCAGGACATCTGGAATAACGATATCCTGATTTGGTGACTAATTCCATATACCACTTCCAGATTTGGCAATTTATTGCAAATACCATTTTCAGATTTGGAGACTAATTCCATCTGTCATTTCCAGATTTGGCGACTCATTCCAGATTTAGCGACTCAAAGATTAAGGTGCAAACCCCAAAAAATTGCACCCCCCCTTGCGGTTTATAGAAATAAAACAAACAAAAAAGTGTTCTCTTTCTCTTTATGTGAGAAAGGGTGGGTTGAGTGCGTCAGCTTTTTCTTACCATAATATAAACACAATTGTCTAGTTTTTCTGAAAATGGAGATAAAATAAGTTATAGTTTTTAAAAAACACTAAAAAACACGCTTTTATAGTGAATCGAACTAAAAAGTAAAAAAATAATTCTTAATATAGCATAAAATGATTAACGAGAAAATTAATGTCATTAGGGTAAAAGCGGGGGTTGCTTTGTTCTACATTTTTACACTAACTCAGCATTTCGGAATAGAAATAGTAAGAAATTATAACAATTAATATAGAGCACCCCCCCCCCTCCTCTTACCCCAATGACATTAATTTTCTCGTTAATCATTTTATTCTTACATTAAGAATTATTTTTTTTACTTTTTAGTTCGATTCACTATAAAAGCGTGTTTTTTAGTTTTTTTTAAAACAATAATTTATTTAAAAGTCAGTTTGAACCTTTTTTGCTAATGTTTTTCAAAATCTTTATTGCACAAAATGTTGTACGGATCCCTGTTGGAGATTCCCTTTATTTTAAACTCTATATATGTTTTCTTATACCTGTTTCTTCATTTATTCCCATTTATAATAAAATATTCTCGAAATTTTTTAATTTGATATTCAAGGTGGGTACTAGTAAAAATTCTCGAATACTGTTTCTAGTTGACTTAAGATATTCCAAGATCACGTATTTGTACTTTGATCAGAGAGGTGGAAATAATAAGCTCCTTTACAAAAATAGCACGGAACTCCTTTACATTTTGTAAAGGAATACTTTGCTATGAATGGAGAGGAAAAATAATAATAAATAAAATATTTCCCTTTGAGAAATAAATCTTAACTAAAATGCAATACTCGTTTTTTAATACGCTTTTATAAGTTTCACTTGTATGTAACGGAACTTTTTAACTCGATTTTTACCCACTTTAAAAAATCATATTAATTCGAAATTTTGCACACTTGTGAAGGACCGATGACAATACAATAATTTCATAATTTTGTTCCATTATCCTTATCAGCATCGTCAGGAATGACGATTTTCAGATTTGGTGACAATTCCATACCCCACTTCCAGATATGGTGACTTATTGCATACACCATTTTCAGATTTGGCGACTTATTGCATATACTACCATTTTCAGATTTGGCGACTAACTCCATATACCATTTCTATATTTGGCGACTAATTCCAGATTTAGTGATTAAAAGATTGAAGTGTAACCCTAAAAGCGAATACACTTGTGGTTAATACAAATAAAACAAAAAAGTGTTTTTTATGCGAGAAAAGTGAGAGTGCGGGCAGCAATTTCTTACAAAAAAAACAGAGATTTTTCTGAAAATAAAATTAAAAAAAAGGCTCATGCAAGTGAAAAAAAAATTATGTTCTAACTGCTAAATATTTTTTTTATTTTTATAAAGCTATACGTTTAGAAGTGATTATACGAATTAACATTATAGCAATACGTTTAAAAGGTGATAATACGATTGGCACTTAATATTACCATGTTTTTATTAACTCGTTTTCTTGTATGTCTCTCCAGGTGGAATTTTGTAATTGATTTAAAACTAACTTCCCGATGAGCTAGAGACTTGAAATTTGGACCATAGCTCAGAAGTGGATGACAATGCTTGAAAATGAGGAAAAAAAGAAGGGAAAAAAACGAAAACGAGGAATTTTATACTTTTTAGTCCGTTATAAAAACATGGTGCATTAATTTTTTTTTTAATTTAAACTTTTTCTTCATAACACACTTTCATTAGTTTGACCTATATCTATAGAGACGGAATCTTTGAAATATAATAATTTGGGACTCATCCGAAACCCCGTAAACGGAGAGAATAAATACCCTTCAGACCCATTAATTAATATCCATTGAAGAGCAAGACTAATTCCAGCAGCCACGTAATTCCGGCTCCAAATATCAAACTCAAGGATAAATTCACCAATCAATAAATGATAATTTGAAAAACTAAAAAAAAACATGTTTTTATTGTAGATCAAACTAAAAAATGAAAAATAAATTATAGTTTAAAAAAACTAAAGAACACGATTTTATAGTGAATCGAACTAAAAGGTAAAAAAATAATTCTTTATATGGAAAACAACATATGATTAACGAGAAAATGAATGTCATTGGGGTAAAAGCGGGGGGTGCTTTGTACTACATTTTTACACTAACTCAGCATTTCGGAATAGAATGAGTAAGAAATTATAACAATTAATATAAAGCCCCTCCCGCTTTATATTAATTAATTAATGACATTAATTTTCTTGTTAATCATTTTATTCTTATGTTAAGAATTATTTTTTTAGTTTTTAATCCGATTCACTATAAAAGCATGTTTTTAGTTTATTTAAACTATAATTTTTTTCTTCTTTTCAATCAAATGATCAAAATAAATCTCCAAATGAATGACAATATCTAAAAAATATGAAAAAACTAATTGCAAATTAATTTTAACCAGGATGACGATTACACATTACAAATCTTTTCGCTAACTGAAAAAACATATTTAAAATCATTACAAAGTGTTACATCTACAATTAGAATAAATAATCCATAATCGTTTGGCGAAGTAGTACATGAACTACTCAACAAGTATAAATGTAATTAAATAATCCATAATCGTTTGGCGAAATAGTTCATGTACTACTCAACAACATAAATAAATTTTAAGTATTAGTACATAATGTTTTGATTTTTGCTGTTCGATTAATAAAAAGAATTTTATTGGAATAAATTACGGTTTAGTTTGTTTCTTGCTGCCGTAACATTAATTTAAAACGTAATTTAAATACGTAAAACAAAGGATGCCAACTTCAGCAACATAATTTACCAACAGACGATTATAAATTCGAGTTAAATGAATTATTGAATGAAAGCAGGCGAGAAAATAATATGAAAGTTTTAATTTTTAACCTAAATAATATCTAAAACTACTTGTGTAATTTAAATATTCAGTTGAAATTCAGTTCAAAATAAAGAAAAGTAATTTAAATAGAACTGAATAGCTTACAATACGAAAAAAAAACGAGTAGATTATGATCGTAAAAGTAATGCACTTCTTAACTCTCTCTCTCTCTTTTTTTTTTTACAAAGTGGATTCGTTCCTCAAAAAACCGTGCAAAAAAATTGCAATTTGTGTTGCAAAAAGACAAATGCGTTTATTAAACCAAAGACTAAAGATTAAATAATACTATTTCAATCTATTCATAGCCATTTACGAGATATTTCACACAGTAAGTATAAGTATCAAGTTCGTTCAAGTAGTTCGACTAAGTAAGACATATATATCCCTTAATGTGTGCTACAAAAAGTTTAGATTGATAACATTTGGTCACGGACCAAATTTTTTCCAATCTAATATTTTTTCTCGAATTTTCCTACAAATTTTCCTGAATATCTTGTTTTGCTTTTTTATAGTGCTGATACAGATTTGTGTCATTATTTCTTTTCAGCTCAATAGTAGTACATTTAGAGGAGTTGTACAGTATACTACTTTCTGTTAGTAAAAAGTTCATTAGTTACATTATTGTAAAATACAAAATGTGAAAAACGCGCTAAAATTACTTGGCCATGCCAAGGATTGATATCTTGTTTCAATCTAATGTGTTGCTAAATTATTCATTTTTGAAATGACCCTCAGGATAAGAGATATTTTCTTTTTTGCAAATACTAGAGTACTTTATCTCAGTTATTATATGAACCTGCTTAAAAAAACAGTGATTATATTCACATAAGGGACTGTAAATTGTGTAACAAAACAGGGATTGATAAATCTGAAAGTTAAAGCAATTCTATTTTTATACAGAACTTACAGAAAAAATTTCAGTTAATTATGTTCAAAACTTTTTGAGCAATCGCTGACCCCGTTTGAATTATTTTCAAAAAATCACATTTCGAGTCAAACGCGTTTTAAAGTATGACATCTTGCTTAAAGTAATGGCATCTGCTTTTACTAAAACACTTGTAGTTTTTGTTCTAGTAAACTGAAAATGATAAACTTGGTATTATTATAAAGGTAATAAGAAGGCCCATAAAATAAAATCATAAAAAAAATTGTCAATTTTGGGAAAAATTCACAATTTTAGGGTGATACCTTAAATATTACTTTTTTTTCTAAAGAAGTCTAAAATGTACCGTTGCTTGTGATACTTCACCCTTCTTTCCGTGCCATTAAAATTAAAATTTTTTTTTGTGCGTTCTATACTTGTTTATGCCTGCTAATAATTACTTGTCTGCTTTCTTTTATTATTTAAATGCCGTCGCCTTATGCAGTGCCGGTTTATCCACTGGGCGCCTAAGGACCCGGTGCCCGGAATGGCCCAGATAAGCTGGACACCAGATTTTCTGGTTATAAATATCAACCCGTCAGTGTCAAGGAGCCCTGTTGATCTTCTGCGTCCAGGACCTGAAATGGGCTTAAATCGACACTGGCCTTATGGGTTTTATGCCAGTGAGGATCATTATATATTTGTATTGTTAATTATCACCAAACAAAATTAGGGGTAGAGCTTGTAAGATAACAAGGGAAAAAAAGAAACAAAAAGAAAACTCCTTTGTGTGTATATAAAAGACTTCATTGAAAAATAAAACATTAAGAAATATTTCATATGACATACGTCAAGAAATTTTATTCAGCGACGCCAGCTACAAATTAACTTATAAGTGTTTATGTTTTCGGATTACTTCTGTAAATGCCATCCCAGTACTATCTGTAACTTAATATTTTTATATTTTGTGATACTTCATGTTTTCTTTAAAATAAGATTTTGGGGCTCAGAGCAAAATACTCTAAATTTGCCTAGCAGTGAATGTGTTATTTCGAAAGAAGAAAAGTGATTAAAAGTTTTTACACAGTGTCACTTACAATTATATATTAAATATTTACATATCGGTCGGTTGGGAGGTGTAAATGATTTGGCGCTGGCCTTGTACACCTAAAATGCTGGTTCAACCCAGGCCCAAGTCGGTGAATTTTCAAAAATCGACAGCGCCCATGTCGTACGATTACGCGGCTTGTTAAAGATCCCTAGTGAGCCTGCTTGGATTGGGTGCTCTCGGCAAAACTATATTCCTGGTACAAGTTTGCATCGTCAGAACTCAGGTGCCTCCCTCTGGCGAAGAAACTGGGCGTCAAAATTACATTGTGGTAATTGATATCCACCTATATTGTGCCACACTAAAGAGTGATACCAACTCCTGGGGATCGTACAAGCAGTATCTGCAGCCCCATTAGAAATAGAAAAAAATATTTACTTATGTAACTCTATATTATTTATATATTTTAAATTAATGCTAAATTCCTACATGTTTCAATTGATAACTAAAATAAAAAATAGGAACGCATGCACTTTGCCTCATAAAAGGATAAAAACAAACTAGGAATGATATTAAATATCATATTTTTCTTCTTGATGATAACGAGCACTATCACTTATAGCAGGGGTAGGCGGACTTTTCCAGGGTACGGGCTGCTTATAATATTTTTAAGATGTTGCAGTCCACCCAGTGGTGCAGGTGTGGCCATCCTGTATAAAAATTGTATGTTTTCTTTTCTTAACACTTGTTTTCGACATTGGAACCTCTCTTTTAAATATGACAGATTACTATGTTTTAATTAAAAATACAAAATTGTCAAGTTGAATACTTGAACAACTATGAGCGACTGCTAAACCATGGAGCGTGGATGTGTTCAATGCAGTGAGTGGGGAGCATATGTGATCCGATGAATCTGAACTCGACGTACGTACTTAATATATTCATTGTCAAGTCTTTTGCCATCGCGAGACATAACATCACCGCGAAAATCCTAACCCGTAGAAACTCGGAATGTGGGATGGTGTCTCAATACCCTATCCCGTGCTTTCGCGGGAAGAGCTTATTTTTACACTTATTCTCCCCTTCTGTCAAAATTTGAAAAATATTCATCCCCCCTACTGTCCTCCCCCCCCTCCAGTAGCAGTGAAAGTGTTAAGCGCTTCCAATGAAGGTACACGTGTCGTCTACACATTTATAGAATAATTTGCTTAATTAAAAACAGTCACATCCATTGTGAAAAGCCGATTTTCCATTCTATATGTATATAGCTGGCCGTGAGTAGCCTAGTGGTTAGAGCATTGGACTCCAGACCAGAAGGCCTGGGTTTGATGCCCACCAAATGCCCACCGAGTACACACGGAAATCGTGCTCGTTAAATCAGTGGGTCCAAATGGTGTCGCCATCTATCGTGTTGTACCGAGCAAAATCGCACTGTCACCTTCATGGGGGCTCAATGCTTCGGCTAACGACAGGCGTAAAATTCTAGCCCTTAGCCGCGATGAATTTTGTGGACCTTGATCTGATGTTACTGTCGATCAGGTGGCATAAGCAACAACAATAACATATGTATATAGCTGGCGTCTGCATCGTAAATATGTTTATTTTAGTATGCGTGTCTTAGGTCTTAGTATAAGCGGTCACCAAGAATGTCTTAAGACTCCTTGAGGCCCTGGGCCCCTACATAAATGTAGGCCTTAGGCTCCTACGTAAAAGCAGGTCATGAGACCCTGCCAAAAAATTGGCTCTGGGCCCCTTCATAAATGTAGGTACCACGCATGACCCTGAAAAGTATACAGTACATTGTATGCGTTGTCAAATGCTTGTATAAACGGTAACCCGAAAACAAATAAATGTGCATGGTTTATTATCGCGCAAACTAGCTCGACCTATACATGGACGACGGTCATCACATATACCCAGTTTTTCAAACAATACAACCGGAAAAAAAATTTGACCGTTGAAATTATTCGAATCATTATCTTATCAAGATTGAGTCGAGAACGATACGAGGACCCCATTGTGGCGGAGGCCTTGGGCACGGGCCCAGTAGGCCTATGCCTTAAGACGTCCCTGGAGGTCACCCCAAAATGTCTTGGCAGTCCACCGGTCGATCGCGATCGACTTAATGCTTATCCCTAGCAGGGGCGGCTCTAGGGCCGGACAAACCGGACTCTTCTGCAGGGCGGCAAATTTTAAGGGCGGTATTTGGATCGAATTTGAGGGGAAAAAATTTTGTTACAAAAAATTTTATATATTTTCTGAAATATTATTGGGTGGAAATCTGATATTTCATTTAACGTATCTTATTTCCTTATTTTGTTCTCTGCATGTTTAATAACAGTTGCCTTTTCCGTTGAAAACTTGAAGGGTTCGAGATGGGAGAGTATATGTTAAATCCTAATAATACACATCTTTCACTGGTAACTTTCTCCCCATCCCGGAGTGGAGTCACAACGGACAATCCTTACACCCGTACGATGTCCAGTGTCAGTTATCCAAATGGGGACAGAGGTAATTAGAGTTTTTGGTAGATAAAGAGCCGCAGGAGATGTTTTATTTTGGTCTTAAGTTAAAATAAACGCTTGGGATCCCCACCATCACACAGTAGTCTCTTTTTCGAAGAAAGTGGCCTGTTGAAATAGTCGATTCTTTCTCTTACATTTTACTCGTTTCAAATAATAACAGGTAATTATGTTCTTAATTTCGAATGATTTTGTATTTTTTAAGACTTAAAATAATCTATATAATTGTTATGTTACCTTTTTGTTCGCAAGAATTGTTCAAATTTTATAGGTGTGTATCTATGGCCGGGTGGGCATTAAGTCAATCGTGATCGACCGGTGGACCGCCAAGACATTTTGTGTGAACGCCTTCATTAAGACCTAATAATCATTTCATCATTCGAAGGCCTAGAAATACTGTATTTATTCGAATCTAAGCCGCTATCGATTCTAAGCCACGCTCCAAATTCTCAACAAGATTTTGTAAAAATTGAAAAAAAGTTTAAAATGATATTTATCGATATCCAGTTTTACAAAATTAAAATAAATTTAAAAGGAAAACTAATAACAAGTGAATAATTAGTTATTTTATCAGTATTATAAACTTTTTTAAATACATCCATGAAGCTGTAATTGTAATAAATACCCCATCCAACAATATTTTTCCTTCGATTCTAAGTCCCATCCGATTTTCAGTAGCATTAACATTGGGGGTGGGGGAGTGCAGCTTAGATTCGAATGATACGGTATTTTAAAAAATACGGAGGAAAAAAATCGAATCATAAGAGAAAAAAAATTTTGTTGAATAGAAAATGCACTTCGTTATTTGAAAGTTATTTAGGAAAAAAATCGTAAAATGTTTTTGGTTCCAGGAAAAAGTATGCTAAATAGAGAAATTCGTAAAATGGAGGTCCGACTGCATTGTATACGTTCTTTTAGCTCACTATATACACGCCACTTGGTCGACCGCAACACCTTGAAAAAATTAGAAGTAGCCCGTACCCTGGAAAAGTCTGCCCACCCCTGATTTATGGGAACAATTAATCTTTTTTAATTATAATTTTTTTGCTTTGGAGACAGGGGCGGCATTTTCCTTTTTTGTTCGGGGTGGCGAAACTGCTAGAGGTGGCCCTGTCCCTAGCTTACAGCGAGATTAATCAAAATCGATGTCCATAATAGAAAAATCTATCACATCCGCAAAGCTTGAATCCAACAAAATTTTCGTCTAGTAATGATGTTTTGAGAAAATGAATTGCATCGTCTTACACGGTTTTCAGAGATTTGATTTGACTTGACAGTCCACTCTCTGAATTTCCACACCATAAAACATGAGGAGAATTTGAACCTTCGCATATTTTTTGTCCATCAGCCTCTCTAAACAAGGAGCTTCAGTGACACGAAGTGGCCACGGTAGCCAAGTGGTCTAGGCATCGGATCATGGCTAGCGTGTCATGATTTCGATCCCAGTACCACTAAAGACCCGCCGTGTAGGGGAGCGATGCACGTTAAATCTGTCGAGAGGTCAAACGTACTCCCATTGGTGTGGTGTGGTAGTTAGGAGAGGGGGTGCGCCAGCTCAGGTGTCGTCCGCGTCACTTGACCATGGTTCAAAATTACGCGGACCGTCGCCAAAAGCCCTCGTGTTGCTAAGACAGTGCAACGTTAATATTCACTCACTCACCCGTTACCTTGGCCACTTAAAAACTTAAGACTTGCTTATAGATGTATAAGCGGGGTTTGTTATTTTCATTTTATCTTTTTAAAAAAGAACCGATTTATCTGCTTAATTACTAGTTTTCTCTCTTAATTGTTAAGGTTTATAAAACTCAAAAGAATGGCAAGAATTATCAATAAGCAATTCAAGAAGCTCAAAACGAAAAAGCAAATATCTGCAGACTGATATAAAAATCGCAAGACAAAAAATTCTATTTTTTAAAAATTTATTAATTAGTTCTTTATTCTTCTATTAAAAATTTTGTTTATTATGTATTATTTAACGGATAATAGTTTCGCAATTTTTTACTTAATTTCTTGCAAATCATTTTACTTTAAAGAATAGATTCGACTCATTCAACATAAAATATTTGGCACACACATAAAATATTTTATTTCATATTAGTGGGGGAAAATTAGTGATTAAATTTTTAAATACAGAAAAATGTACGGTTGCAAATTTCGAAAACAATTCATACATTTAAAAATAGTTTTGATTGATTCTAACTTGATTTTCAGAAGAAAGAATATATGCTGATTCGGAATTTTTTAAACGGAAGATAATAAAATATATATTTTTTAATTGTGTAATTTGAATTACATTTTTTTATTTAATACTTTCTATATTAGAAAAAATAAAGCTGTAACATTTCAGAAATCTAGGGCTTGCGACTTAATATTACATTGAGATATTTATTGAATATTGGCAATTAAATTAATAAAATATTAACATCATTGAATCACTTTATAAATATAACACATACAATAAGAATATTTAATTACTTTTCATCTGAGATAAACATTTTTTTTCTCTTCCTATCTCTTTTCCATTTTTTTATATTTAAATTGCATATTCAGTGGAAGATTTTACAAAGACACTAAAGATGTGCATAATTAACATTTGCACGCATAAAATAATATTAAAAAATTTAAAATTTGATCTTGATATTCTTTTTTATTGCTGCATAGTTTATTAACAGAGTGAAATTCCAAATAGGGGGAAAAAATTAACTGCTTCATCTTCATTCCTGCTGCCATCTGGTGATAGAATTAAACATATTTTCAGTATGCATTATTTTGTCATTCACAAATAATTAGATATAACTTGCAAGTTTTTCTTTTAACGAGAGCTTTATTCATGCAAAAAAAATCTTTTCGACATAGAAGCTTTTCCTGACTATCAACTTCAATCAAAATTACTTAATTTCACGAAATTCTTTTAATTTTTTTAAAAAATTTAATATTTAAGCACATTTTGCATTAATTTTATGTGAGGATGTATTTCTAGTTCTGAAAAATAAAAAATAATTGGGTAAACTGTTCTTTGTTTCAAATTATACGAAAAATTTCTTGTAAAAATTAAAAAAGCTGAAAGATTTCTGTTTCCGTTTCCTACATGTGCAATTTCAGATTTTAAAATTAAAGTTAACAAATATTAGTGTTCGTTCTTTCCCTTTCTGTGTTGAGTCAAGGAAAAAAAGGCAATTTTTATTTCGCCGGAATGAAAATGTACTAATTCTTTGTATAATTTTGATATAACTACTTCATGAATATTTTTGATGTTTGTTGGAGAAAACAAAAAATATTAGGTTTTTTTTTTTTGTACTATGAGAAAACAAGAAAATATTTTAGCAAAAGTAACATATAAAATATATTTTATAAATTGGATAATTTTTAAATTTTGTACATTAAAGTTTAACAAAGCACCAACTTCCTTGTAGCATCGGTGGTTCAGTGGTAGAATGCTCGCCTGCCACGCGGGCGGCCCGGGTTCGATTCCCGGCCGATGCAGATGCTATTTTTACCGTAGTATCGCTTCTCCCCCCCCTCAGAAGGCAGTCAGTGAGTAATGTTTTTATGTATTAAGAATGACACAAAAAACTAAAAGATTTCTTTTTTCACAATTGGTGAATGCTCTAAACATTTTTTACAAAATTCTGACTTTGAAATTCTTATTGGAAACACTTATATTTTGACTGAACCGATACGTAACATCGGATATTTTATGATACTATTTTTTTTATCTTTGCCTTATTTTCTCTCCATTTCCATAATGCTAGTTATGTTTTCACTACATGGGGATATGTTAAAGGGAAAAATAACTTTTCTATATATGATAAGTTTTCAGATTTTAAAGAAGCAGTATTATAAACAAATGTATGAATTACAATGTGGCCTATTTTAAAAATTGTGACATTTTCTCTGAGAAAGTGTTACAAGTTTAGTTCAGGCTATCTTACAATTGGTAAAAACAGCTGCAATAGTTCAGAAATTTGGTGAAGAATTAATTGTGTCTGAAAATGAATAGGAAAAGAATTGTGTTGTTTAAAATGTATTCTTTCGAAACAAAAATAAAAAATGTTTGAAAATACAATTCTTTTTATTTGGAATTGATTTTCCCTCCAAGATAAGTTTTTCATTTCCTACAATGCATCATATGCAGTCACAAAAGTTCATTTTACATCAAAGTGAAAAATTGCATAGTTCTGGAAAATGTTCTAAATTTTTAAAAGAGGTACTTGTTTTGATAACATAATATCTTCAGAGCATATCTGATTATTTTCTATTAAATCTAAAAATGTATTCCCAATTTGAATCTTATTCTTAAGTATGAGGTACAGCTAGAATTTTTACAAATGTAATCAATGATGCATAATTAAAACAAACCTGTTGAAACATAAGAAAATATTTATTCTCCATAGTATTTTTATTTACATTTTAAATAAAATCTTAACAAAATTTCATGGAAATGTCCCTGAGACAAGAACTAGAGAAAAATAAAACAACCGATTAAAAATGATTTTGAGTAAAATAAAAATTTAAAATATTTATGTGCAAATGTATGCAGCACATCTCATACTTTTTTAAAAGTATTTACTTTTGATGCTGTAGCCCACTGGAAAAAATTACAATTAGCTTCTGGATTTGATGGATGACCTGCAGGATAGGAACACATAAAAAAGTTTCTTCCACAATTTGGACCCTTTTTTTTCACAGTTCTTAAAACACATTCCTTTTGGTGTCCTAAGCATAATGGAGGTTTTGGAGGACCACCGAGCATTGTTTTCCAAGCAGCAGCCTGATCTTTTTTTACAGTTGATATGATTTTATCTGATTCATTATCCACACTTGAATCTTCATTTTTGAATGAAGATGAAGAGTTGCTAGAAATAGAATCTAAATTTAATATTTCTTGGCTGGCTTCAGAAGATTCCGCTACAATTGATGAGGAATTATGAGCTGCAGGTCGAGATTTTAAAAAGTTCATCATAGATTTTTGTACGACTTTAGGAGTAGGTTTAATAGTTCGACGTACAGCTTGGGCACTGATTTCTTTCTGTTTCGTGAGACTATCGGCTAAATTTTGTGTTTTTTGAAAAAATGCCTGTAGTTTTTGCTGCTGTCCTGTAAATTCTGGCCACAAGCGAGTACAAATAGAAGGGAGCTGAATATTTTCTTGCAAAACAGAATCACATTTTAGCATTGCTGCTACTGGACAGTGGTCAGATCCATGGTAATCAGCTAATATTTCACAGCTTTCTAACAATGATAGAAGATTTCTACTTATTAAAATATAATCGATCCTGGTTCCATAATTCGTAAATCTGGCACCTGTTTTTGTATTCCAGCATGTGTATGACTCTTTCTTGTTGGGATAAAAGTGACGAAAAGCATCTACAATACCGGTTTCTTCTGTAAATGAAAGAATTTTTATATGGTTTAAAAATTTTTGATAAAGCATATAAAAAATACACAGAAAAATTTATTTAATATTAAATTAATTGATTTACAACCAATTTAAAATATTAAATATTTTAGTGTGATAAATCTTATATAAATAAGTCATACTATAAATTCCAAAAAGTATTAACCTAAATATCACAACAATAATCAGATATTTGGTTTGTGTGTAATATTTTTTATTTCATAAAGACCATCCAGGTTTTAATGTTTAAATACTGTCCAATATTCTCAGTATGATTAAATGCCATTTTTAATTTACGAAAAATTTGTATTTTCTGTGATGTTCAAGTATTTTCTTTAAACAATAAATAAAACATTTACATCTAGAATATTAAAAAGAATCTCAAAATAGAATTTTTAAATTTAAAGCAATACATGGATGTTTCTTCTTAACTAGAATAACATGCAGAAATAATTAAATTTCATATAACAATTTAATACCAATTTTCAAAATGATGCTTTTATTGATTTTTAAAATTAAGTTTAGTAAAGTTAATTAGCAAATACATGAATTAGGTACAATAAAAAATATAAAGATTATATAAAATTTACACATGAAAAATAAAATTTATTTGGAACATAAGCACTATGCATGTTGTTATTACAAGAACGATAAAAAAAATTATAAACTCTCTCAATAGCTTAAAAAGCCTTTATTGTAGACTCTCAAAAAGGTAATAATTATGTTTTGGTACATATTTAATTCAGACTTCAAATTGTGATTCTTACCATCACAGAAAGAAAATTTGGAAGAAAGAAGAGCCTTCAACCATTGTCGAGGTTTAGAAGAATTGAATTCCTATTAAAAAATGAATAAATAAATAAATAACAATTGATTTAAGTCACATGACTTCCTGCTTTTTAATAATAAATAATTAATGGGCTATAACTATACAAAATTCAAATTGAAAAATTATTTTCCTACAAATAAACGTCAACAAAAATTTCTTTAAGATATTTACAAGATTATAACTTATTGAGAGTACTATCGCTATGAAATGAACAACATTTCAGAATTCTACAAAATTTATCAAAATGATACATAAAATGTCTAACATAGGGTAAATATTTTTTATAATCAACGATAAAATGAACAATTAGATATAATACCCACACACAAAAATCAAACCATTTGAAGAACACAAATCGTTGAATTATAAATAGGGAAGTAATGTAACACACATAGATTTTGTTTACATATAATCTTCAAATACATAAAAATATCTTAGACAAATTATTTATGTAAATAATTAATAACATTTACAGAAAAACACATACATGTAAAATACAGTTCACAATTGAACATTCATAATTCAAACATCAGATCTAAAAAGAGCTTTATTTTTTAATATTAAAAAAAAAATTTTCTTTTATATTTTTTACTCACATTTTCATCACCTGGATCACAATGATCAATTATTGAGTGAACAATGTTTAAATCCCCTAAGATAATAACAGAGCTATAAAAAAAGAAAAGAAAACTTTTTAAATAAAAAAATAAGAGAAAAGATTTTATATAAAACAGAACTCATTAAAGAAAAATAAGAACATACTTAAAAGTTTGAAAAATACAAGTGGGAGGGGGGGGGGATTATTATTTCTTAACAGGTGCAACACATAAAATAAACGGACAAAATGCTTAAATTTGCATCATTTAAAAATCTTTGGTAAAAGCTCTTCACAAAAATGAAAAACTAAATTTAATTGAACAAAAAAAAAAAAATATAAACTAAAAATTATTAAATTACAAACACATAAGTTGAAAACAAATTCTTGACTTTTTTTAATTTTGAAAATATTTTTTAGTGAATAAAATAGTAGTTTTCATACCATCCTGTTTTGCAGAGTTCTCGTAATTTTGCTTCCAACAAAAAACAAAACTGCATTTTATACAGAAACCTTTCAGGTTTATCAGGATCAACTCGAGGACAATAAACATTGATTATTGCTAATCTCTGAATTTTATCCTCATGTCTAAATAAAAACAAAACATTCATTATCCCCTAAAAAGAAAGTAAGGCAACGAATATAATTTTCATAAAAATATTTATTCAAAAGTAACAATGTCTAGTATTATTTTTTTTTTCAGTTTCTTCATAGAAGAGCACAAATGTTTATCAAATTCATATAATTTGTTTAATATATATAATTATATAAAACTTCTTAAGTATTTAACAATGAAAACTGGAATTAGTAATTAAGTTTTAATACATATCATTTCTAAAAAATGAATATCTTAGAAATAATAAACATTCAACTTAATAAATTAAATGAGAATTACACAGTAATTTTTAAAATAAGAGTAAATAAAATTTACGCCAAATGAAAAATAAAATTTTTCATTTGGTTTTCAAAAACTATATAGTCTAATTTTTCAGTCTAAAATCAAAAATTTAATCACTTTTTTTCAGTAAAAAACTATTTTAAACTTTGTATATTGTAATAATTTTTCAAAAATACAAATATAAATCAAAGTTTTTTTTTATTTATAATAAAATAATATTATTCCTAATACAAAAAAAACTTAATTCTTTTTGCATTTTTATGTTATATAAACAAAAATTATAGCTTATATTTGCTTTATTTATTATTCAATACTATTTAAATTTGTGTATTTATTAGTTATTAAAATTTAGATTCACTTATTTTGAACCATCAATAACCACAGACAAGTAACTTAGGTATGCCCTTTTGTTTATGGCTTATACATGAATTGAATAATAGTAAAATTCTTCAATTTGTTTTATATTTCTAACTGTATGAACAAAGCTTTGAAACTCCTATAGTCAGGACTACTGATCAGTGCCAGTTCATTCACTAAGCACTTGGATAACCTGCACATAACCAGATTTTCTGGTTATAAATTTCGATCTGCCAGTGCCAAGGGGACCTGTAGATCTTCTGTGCCCAGGGCTCAAAATGATTTTAAATTGGCACTGCTACTGATAGAACCATAATAAACTGGATGCAATACAGTAGATTAATTGTTTATTTACATTACATTCCAAAGAGAGTATGACAATGAATCTCCTGATTTTGAAACATAGTCAGATGAAAAAAATGATACCTGTGTGTATGCTGGCACCTCACTTTTTAAACTTTCACACCACTTCAATGTGAGGACTTTGTCTCACCAGATATAGCTTAATCAACCCCTTTACATGGCAAGTTTTTAGTGGCACTAAAACTGGAACTCATGACTTGACAGCTGCAGCATTGCCCATGAGTTCATCGCCATAAGTACTCAGGCTAACATAGCCCCAGGGACGTCTTAAGGCATGGGCTAACTGAGCCCGGGCCTCGGCCACAATGAAGGCCTCATGTTGTTCTCTACTCAGCTATAATATGATCATGATTTGAATTATTTTAATCGTCAAATGTTATTTCCTTTTGATTTCTCCAAAAAACTGGGAATTTCAGATATGTCAACTGGCTACTTGTGATAACCATCATCCATGTACAGGCATAGGCTTCTACTACTACCCTCATTACTCGTTCAGTCAAATGGTGACAGTCAGTTGAGCCAGTTTGGACGATGGTAAGTCATACACATTTGTTTCGAGTTTGTATGAATATCTGCCAAGAAAATGTATGCTATGTGCTGTCTACTTTTATGGGTCATAGGTAGGACCTACATTTGTGATGGGGGCCTATTTTTACAGAGGGGTTACTTTTGAATAAGGACCCAGGGCCTCAAGAAGCCTTAAGATATCCCCGCATTGCCACATGAAATATAGCAACTGGTGTATAAGTACAAAGTTTGTCACAAGGTTAATATTGTCCTCCTCGTATCAAGTAAACTATTACACATAATTCCCTACCAATCTTAGACCACTTAGTCTTTCTTTTTTATATCTATTTATGCTTCTAATTAACAACAGGACATAACTAAAACCATTATTCATCATAAAAAAATTGGACTGAATACAGTTTGTTAATCAATGGGATATTTTAAGATTTATATAAAACAAATCTCACAAGTATTATCAAATTTATAAATCAACACAGAATCGTGTATTCTTACTTTATTAAGTGATAAGTTGTTATAACTCTTCCTTCAGAATCAAATTTTGCAACATCATCAAAAAGTTCAGAAAAAGAAAATGCATCTGTGAGTGAAGCATTTTCTGTAAGAGCAGATAAAGACAAGCCTTCCTCAGCATCGTCTGGTACAAATTTATCCTTGCAATAAGAGGCTACACCTGAATAACCACTTTGCTTCCTAGGATAACTGAAATAAGATGTGTAACCCTCTATAAGAGCTGTAGTTTCTGGAATTTGACCACCTATTTGAAAACAAAATATACATTCCTAATTAAAGTGAGTTCCTAATAATCATTCCTAATTGTTTTTAATTAAAGAACCCAGAAATAAGAAAAACAATTTGAAATTTAAAAGTGGAGATTTTATCAATTTTTTGGTAACTTACATACTATTGTAATAATGCCAATGTTCAAGTAACTCGCTAAGCTGGTAACTTTGATTTTGAATGCGTCGTACAGGCTGAATTAGCAACCATATGCTTCATTTCACATAATGTTGCCAATATGGTTATGATAATATGCAAGTACAGATGTTTTTTGTTGACAATGACATTCACATGAGATGATTTGATTTTTTTATTAATATCACATTCTAAAGCAAAGCATCACATTTGCATGAGACAGAAAGCAATTAACGCACGTTAATACTAAGGTAAGGTCTGAAACTGGTTTATAATAAAATTTAAAATACCTTATAGCATGGATATACATATATTAGTAGTTGAACATTTATTTTGTCTTTCAGTAAAAATAAATATTCTCAAACAAAATGTCAGCAGCATATAAATACTTTTAAAGGGAGGGGTTGACATTTTAAAAAGCAGGAGATGAAGGTATCAAAGTGTTATCGATATACTAAAAATCTCTTCGTGTATGGGTCGGGTTTGACCCCCCCCCCCCCAATTTTGTGTATGCCACTGCAAAATGAAATTAGGTACTTACGTACTATTGCAACAATGCCAACATTCAAAATAACTTGCCACATTGGCAATCCCGATTTTGTATGTATCATCCGCACTGAATTGGCAACCATGAGTTTCGTTTCAAATAATGTCACCAATACGGTTGTGATAATATGTAGGTACCGAATTTATCTATATGTATTGATGTTACAATTTGAAAAATTCTCAATAGTTAAAGAATAAATATTAATCATAAGTGTAGTATAACTAATGAATTGTGAAACTATATGAAGCGATTTTGGAAATAATAAGTGCAATTCCATCTTTTCCCCTTACTATATAATTTTGATTGATTACGATAAATTAAACGAAAAGTTTTTTAAAAAGAAAATAAGAACTGTTATTATAAGAATTTATTGTTGAATCAAAATCATACAAGAATTTTTTTTTTTGTACACACATATATATATATATTCAAAAGAAAAATCTAAATATTGCAATGACCTTTAAATAACCCTCTTTCATTTTACAAAGCATATCTTTGAATTCAAATGAATAATTTCAAAACTTTAAGTGAATACTAGAACATAGAATTTATTGTTATACCAGAAGTTTAAAATTTTATATAATTAGTTAATACTTGTTTTCACTTAATAGTTCATAATATAGCTTTATTAAAATATTTTATTTCTGAAACAATTACAAATTATAATTTAAAACAGAAGATGAAACCAAACAAGAGAAATTACTACATTTTTATAATTATAATATCAAATTATCACGCATACGTGAAATTTTTGTTTCTTGAAAGCAAGCAATATCTGCTGATAAATCACTTAGCACACAATCTATGTTTTTCTTCATAGATCGTATGCCATTTACGTTCCACGTTACAATCTTCATTTCTAAAATTTAACTTCTTTTTATTAGAATGGTTTAAGTGAAAATATAGTATTCGTAAACCTTACAAGCATGCAATCAAAGTGTAAACAAAAGAGCGGCAATAATTATTTCACTTCGTTTCGATCATTAACCGAATCGCTTGTTGATAGTATCTCGTCTTCATTGAAATAAAAAGGTTTAGAATAAGTAGCATTTCATCTTCAAGTTCACTTTCAAATTCGATTTATTATTTTGCAATAAAAGTTATACTAAAATATTTTTATTTCTCATTTTAGAAACCGATTTCGTGTGTTCCCTCCAACAGATTTTAGACTCCTATTTACAGCTCTTACAACTCACATAGTCGAAAATTTGTTAATACATAAACTAAAAATGCAAAAGTTCTTTATGATGAACACTTATCTCAGTTATTTTTTAGATAGAAGTTAATAAGAGCATTTCAAGATCCTTTTTGTACAAATTGTTTGGTGCTGCCATCTACATTTGAAACTTTCAGTTGAATGTAATAGGTTTTCACAGAATAGAAAAGTTCACATAAACTGCTCTTTTTCTATTCATTGCCTCTCTTCTCTCCCCCGCACCAAATAATTAATAACTTATTTGACACATGAAAACATAGAAGTTTTTTATGCCTTTTTATATCCAGTTTTAAATTTAAAAAATAGAACATACTAAAATTATTTGGTACATTCATAAGTTTTCTTTTTTAACAAAAATTATGTAATATAAACATAATAGCAGCATAATAAACGCATATTTTCCTTCCAGAACTTGTTTTTACTTACTTTCTGATGTATTTAAATTTCCTTTTAGCAGTATAAAATTTAATCTTAAAAAACATAAAAAAATAAAAGAAAACGAATATATATATTACACATGTATAAAATGGAAATAATTATAAGAAATTATTGAAAAGGTAACCAGATCTACAACCTAATGTAATCATCCAAGAGTTTTTAATTAAAAACGTATTAGAATTTTTTCTGGTTCCTACCTTTTTTTGAATGACAACATAAAAATGCACTAGAGGTGACTTTTCGTAATACATTGAATGCTCTCAAATATTCTTTAACATAAACTTGGGAATCGATTCATTTTTAGCTAAATAAATGTTTTTTTTAGCACGAAAACGTAAAATTTTTATAAGAAAGTAAGATATTTGTTTTTCTGCATAAATATAATAAAGTCCGCAATAAAATAACATAATAATATAGTTTTCAATTTTTTTTTTTCTCGAGACAATGACAGAAACCCGAAAAACAGTTTAACCATTAAAAATGATCGAAATGTAGTAGAAATTTATGGAAACAGAAATGCTAACTAATACTTTATAAGATGTTATCTTAATTTGTTGAGAAGCGTCGCGAGAAAAAGATACACTGAGAAATTCTCGTCAAGTTATTCAGGATAGCTTTTATTATATCTTTTATGTCTTTTAGTTGATGCATTTTTTGGGAGTATTTAATTTCTCACAAGCACTAATTAAAACTTCAAACTCTTAATTGGAATACTTTTTCGTTCATATTGAATTTTTCCATCAAAATTCTCAAATGAAGTTTGCAGAGACCAACTTTGATAACAGTCAAAATGTTTTTCTATATTTACGTGTCTATTATCATAATAAGAATTTTCAAATTTTCAATTTAATTTTTAAATCGTGGATTTTTTTTTTACCATAGCAAGAAAAACTTAATTTATATTGAATTCTTACTTTCTAATTTATGTATTTAGGTAAAAAAGCCTAAATTTAGGTCTTTAAATGTTAAAGAAAAAAATGTTTTTAGAACATAAATAAAGGCAATAAAGAACACTAAATAAGTTCAAACTAAAACAAGAAAAAGTTTACAAGTGTGCATACACTGATCTTTCGGTTTGTGCTGTAGTGTACACACTTTTTAAATACGATAACAAATTTTTTTTTTCTTTTTGATAGTTTTGCTTTATATCTTTTACAAGTTAAATGAATAACATATTAGAATATTGTCTTAATTTTATTATAGCTCTATAATATCAACAAAGAGAACAAAAGACATTGTTTTGCATGGTTTCAGTTTGCACGTATTTTCGAAAAACATGTCTACCGTGTAAATAAAGGCATAGGTGTAATTTACTTTAATGGAACATTATGTTTTATAAAACTTTTAAAATAATACAATGCCATGATATTTTTATTTGTTTTATTAGACTTGTTTTAGAGTTCTGCTTAAAAGCTATTATATGTTTTAAAGCTTGTTTCACACGAAAAAAAAAACATTTTTTTTAAAAAAAAGAATCAATAGGAGAACAAATTAGCTATTGAAAGTACAAAATTACGATAATACAATGCATATATTTTTATTTTTTATTAACTGTTTTAGTTCTGCTTAAAAGCTATTATATGTTTTAAAGCTTGTTTCACACGAAAAAAAAAACATTTTTTTTAAAAAAAGAATTTAATTAGGGAGGAACAAATTTAGCTTATTGGAAAGTACATTAAATTTACGATACTAGTCCGCAATAAAATTATAAATGGCGAACATAAAGTAGAAAAACTAAATTTACTCAATTTATATATAAAACAAAACAAAACAAATATATATATAAATAGAGGGAAATGAAATTAAGCGCAATTTTTTCTATTCATTACTGACATTTAAGATATACCCAAATTTGCTTTAAATATTCTAACGAGGAAATTATTAATTGCAATTAAGAAAGATTGTGAGTAAAGAAGTTATTCCTTTGGAATGTTCACTGTAACTGTGCTTCTAATGGATTTCTCCTTACCAAACGATTTTTATCAAGAACAGTTTTTATAAAATTAACTTTTCATTTAAACTCTCTTACAATCTATTCAAAATTTTTGTTCATTGCACTTTCATTTCAAATTATGTTTCCTTCCTTAAGTATATCCATTTTAAAACAATGGGTTATTTGTGTATTTTCCAATTTTATCTAATCAATACTTGAGTTTTTGTTAAGGTGAAAAGAATTTCTAATGTGAAAACAGATGAAAAAAGTTTTTGCTGTCATCGATTTGCGTGATGTTTGATTGATTGATGTTTTATCGATTCTCTCTTTCCAATTTTAGCCTCCTTTTCTTTATCACATTTTTTTCGTTTTTTGTTTCATTATTTACCTTTCGTGAGTAAAAGCCTTAGTAAATAAAGCTTTTCGAAAATATTTTCCGTGGGAAAACAAATATTACACATCATTTGCTGGAGAAAAACATTTTTTTTCCTTCGATATTTTCACTCAGAAAACAATCATTCTGGCCGTAAAAATTCAACTTTTCATGATTAATTGCCTTCAAAGAATCATCGGAAGAATATAATAAAATTTTTTCTGATGGCCATTTAAAAGAAATACGAGCGTTAAATATTAAGTATTGCTTTCTTTATAAATATATCATATTCAGTTTTTATAACATCATTATGTATTTGAAATACGAAACTATTGGTTATTTCTTAGGTTTGTATAATCAGAGGGTTCGTGTAATGATTTACGTTTGTTTTTCATAGCCAGCATCCCGATTTTATTTTTTAATCAACTGATTATTGATATAAAATTATCTTACAAATAAAACTTTTTACTTTTAGACAAGAGCGTGGTTACCACCGTATCTATGATATGGGGTCCCCAAGCTACATGGGGCCCAACACGGGCAAGCAAAAAAACATAGAATATTAAGAGGCCCAAAAAAGGGCCCCCTAAGGAATCTTTGATACAGGGCACTCAGAACTAGCTATGCTAGTGTTTTTAGATTTTAAAAATGCAACTTTAGTCACAATTTTTAGCAAATTATTTTTATCGAACATTTTCTTTAAATATTTAATTTATTTTTTGTGTTATGAATAAGTTCTTGTCCTTTTTATTCTTTCTTTCTTTATTTTTGTCCCTGAAATTCTACGGATTTGTTTGGTTACTTTTGCAGCTTTTAGAATATTTCGAAAATTATATAATCTTTTTAAATCATCACACAAAAAATTTAATCAATTGTTTTTATGGATTAATCGTCACTTTTCGTGTACCTATGGATAAGTATTCCACTGCTGAGAAATGCTGTGAAATCTGATTGCTTAAACGGTGATATTATTATCCCCCCCCCCTTTAAAATTTACTTGCAGGCAACACTTTAGAAATATTTTTAAACGTTTTTTTGAAATAGGATCTCTTTTGTCAGTCGTATTAATTAGTACATTTCAGTATATCAAGGTAAAAAGTCATGGTAGAACTATGGAATCGAATCTTTAAGAACCATAAAAAAAAAAAGAAAAATTATTCAATTTTTTTGAAAACAATCAACCATATTTGAAAAGCAAAATTTTATCCTCGAAAAATCTATTTATATAACCTTTTATGTAAAACAATTATTTTTAGAAATGATCTCCGTTAGGGTGAAACTTATAAGTCCAAATATTAAAAGAAGACTTCCCGAAGACTAAAAGGTTCCGCAAAAAGAAAATCTGGAACTCAAGTACCCAGAACACCGCCCACTCACTCCTTTTTTTAGTCTTTAAGATACCGAAACTTTTCTTTGAAGAGGATTGCATTACTGATTATTAGGCTGGGACAAAGGAAAGTGGAAGAAACTTTTAAGTGAGCACAAATTTTTTTCGCACGTGCAGAAAAATAAATAAATAAAACAAATAAATTGCGAAAATTAAAATCATCGGTGTATAAAAACTTGATGTTTGTATAAATGAAATCGCTTCACTCCAACACCGTTCAACTGATCACTATAAAAATTGGCATGTATAAGTATTTTTTGTGGAGAAGGTTTCTGTGCTATCCTCTTTGTTGCAGATCCCCATCAGGTCGCGCTACAGCATATCAACTTCTGTACCGTTCAATCCATAGCCAAGTTGCCAACAGGGTCGCCAAACATAATGCCAACGTGGCTCTATCGCCAACATCTCGCTATATTTCCATTGAATCGCCATTATAATGTAAGGAACGGCATTGCTTGCGAATATTACAATTTTAACATAAAATAAATACAACAGAAAGTAATATTAACGTATTATATATCCAGATAAAAATTATTTACACTATTTTAAGAATTCATTACAAAAAACTTGTTATAATATGTTACTTTTGCAGCAGAGATCAGCTTAAAAAGGGGTTTTCAAAAATCGACATACAAGAGAGTTACGGGGCGTTATAAATAAAAAAAAAATCCTTTATATCAGTTACTAGACCTTCAGACTTAAAATGCTGAATAAAATGGATGGGGAGGAAATCATTCTCTTTTTTCTTAACTGCCTGTCTCCGGGCACATGCATTGGTGTGGTGTGGTAGTTAGGAGAGGGGGTGCCAGCTCAGGTGTCGTCCGCGTCACTTGACCATGGTTCAAAATTACGCGGACCGTCGCCAAAAGCCCTCGTGTTGCTAATTAGTGCGACGTTAATATTCTCTCAATCTCAACCGGGCACATGCACGGGATCTCCGTGGTAATATTGTGCAAAAAGCACACATTTTGATGTTATCAGAAACATGGCTTCGCAATGAGGAATTAGTTAAAATTGAACATTTTAAACACATAACACAGTATAGACGACCAAGTATTAATCGCGGAGACGGGGTCGCTATTTATCAAAACATGCGCGATTCACAACATAAGTTTATTAGCAATCATGATGATTTTGTGAGAAGAAACGTACCCAGTACGCTAATCAAACTAAATCGAATTTGGGAGTATATGTACCGTGAGATGCACTTTACCTGACGGTAAACCCATTGTTGTCGTCACAGTTTATATTTCTGTCAATCAGTATGTTACTGACATTATAGATTATATCCAAGAAACATTATTAGCATATACAGGAGGTGGTTCTAAACTCTCTCTACTGGGGAAACAGTATCATGTACTTCCACTTATACTTGGTGGCGATTTCAATATTGATTTCGATAAAGATGAAGGATTGGGATTAGTACAATTTTTGAAATAAGAGCCTAATTTGAATTTTGTTTCTGGTAGAGCACTACGGACGACTAGGTATAGTAACAACCATTGATGCGAGATTTTCACGATTCGTAAATCATGTGGAAGTTAGTGAGTATTAACGTCTTACTGTTCAGCTACACGAGGGCTTTTTGCGATGGACCTCGTAATTTTGAACCATCGTCAAGTGCCGACGACGACACCTGAGCTGGCACCCCCCTCTTCTAACTACCACACCACACCAACGGAAGGACGTTTGAGCTCTCTTCAGATTTAACGTGCATCGCTCCCTTACACGGCGGGTCTTCAGCGGCACAAGGCTCAAACTCATGACACGCCGGCCGCGAGTCCGTTACCTTGACCACTAGGCTACCGCGGCCCTGGTGGGGAGGAGGAATAGAAGTACACCAGTTTTTAAAAAATTATGTTTAAGTAATACGGAACTGAACAAAAGTGTGCCTAAATATTGACTACGTTGTTCACATCAACATATCTGTGAGTATCATGCTATTCCAAAATGAAATATGCAGAAAATACATACAGAAACTGACTTAGTGATTCTTAGCTGGATGAAATTTTGAGAACAGAGACGTTATATAGAGACAGTTACAAGCCTGATTTAAAAGAGATTTTTTAAAAAGTGTACCCAGTATCAAAGGTCTCATTAGTTTTTATTGATTAATAATTAACCACTTAGACTCATTACATTTCTTTCATCAGTCCTTATGTTGCGGGCCCTGCCGAAACAGCTCTCAGCGAAAAAAATAAAAGGCTGCGTAAAGCTGTTTTGGCTTGGTGAATGAAACTTAAAATAATTATTACCGTCCATTCTGCCATCCTTTCACATTTTTAACTGTTATCTAATGTTAAAAAAAAAAGTATTTTTTTACAACGAGCTATGACACGTGCTACTTTTCGTACTTTAATTCAGAATATCAAAAATTCCACACACTTTTCAAAAAATTTGACAAGTTATGTATATATGTGTGTGTAGCACGCGCAACTTGCGATTGCGAATGTATGTCAAATATTCCACAACTCATTAAGAAAACATGATCAGATACATCAAGTCCTAATTGCATAGAAAAATCGTATAAAAGAGTGGAATAGAGTAGAGAGAGTACCTCCATTTCAGAACCTCTATTTTGTGAACTTTTTTCTGGTACTAAGAACATTTTACTATTTCTTCGTAAAACAACCTCCAAATAGCGGGGTACATTTTTTATTCAACGAACTTTTTCTCTTGTGGTTCGATTTTTTTCTCCCTACTTTTAAAGTATTTCTGAACAGTTTAAACATAATAACAGATAAAATATTTTTTTGATAAAATTTGAGGGATGTTTTGGAGAAGAAAAGCAAGAGATAATTAGATGTTATAATGTTAATATTCGAACAATGATTTGAAAAAAGATTCTTCATAATAAATGGTTTATTATATGATTCTGCAAAATGGAAAGTTTGCAAGGGAAATGTCATTACTTATGCAATCAGGAGAAAATAATGACAGTAACAGAGGTTGGAAACATACGAAGCAAGATGTAGTGGAACCATAATTGTATGCGCAAAATATTAAATGCAATTTATACGTAAATTACGGTTAATAAGCTTCTTTTTTTTGTCTGTCATTATACTAATTACATCATTCTTTTCAAAATACGAGAAAGATTTATATATTTTTCATTCCTTCAGTTGTTTTTATACTTAGATTTACATTCATTATTTAAATAATAACCTTAAAATTTTTTTTACTAAAGATTTTCGTATATTTTCTAATCAGTACGTCAAACTGTGTAATGATTAGATTATATACTCGTATGTTAAATTAATAATTACCGCAAAATCCGGTGTATACCGAGCACCTATACTTTCAAGCTGTATTTATTAATTTTACGGTATATTCGCCGTATAACGCGCACCACCTTTTTTACGAAGAAACGTGAAATGTACATGTGCAATGCTGTTATGTTTTGAAGTCATTTGTTCAAAGTATCCCAAGCTTTTGAAAAAATAATATACTTCTAGAACTACAACCCCTTAAGATATCCGACTACTTGCGACAACTTTTTTTAAAAAAAAATGAAGATATGGGGATTTTTTTGTTGCTTTTAGATTCGTTTAGTACATTTTAAGAAAAACGTGCTAAAATTAAGACGAGAAAAAGAAATTATTATTACTAAAATGGGTAAAAATTAACAACGAATAACATAAACGGGGCCCATTTTGTACCAAAAGTTTATGAACAAATTTTCAATTCTGATGTGTTGCTATGCTATTCATTTTTGAAATGACTTTCAGGATAAAAGATACTTTAATTTTTACAAAAACTAGAACACTTTATCTTAGTTATTATAAGAAATTGCTTAAAATAACAGTGATTATATTCACATAAGGCAATGTAAATTTCATAATAAAACAATGATTGATAAATCTGAAGGTTAAAACACTTCTTCTATTATACAAAACATACACAAAAAATTTCAGTTCATTATTTTCAAAACTTTTTGAGCAATCGCTGACCCCGTTTGATTATTTTCAAAAAAACACATTTCGAGTAAAACGCGTTTTAAAGTATGACATATATCTTGCTTAAAGTAATGGCATCTTCTTTTACTAAAACACTTGTAGTTTTTGTTCTAGAGAACGGAAAATAATAAACTTTAGTATTTTTATAAAGCTAACAAGATGGCCTATAAAATAAAACCATAAAAATATTGTCAATTTTTGGCAAAATTCACAATTTTAGGGTAGTCGGACACCTTAAGTTCATAAGAAATGTCTTTCTTTCACATAAACAGTATGTGATCTATGTAGAAGTTTAATTGTTTTTATGCTGATCTCTGTTTTATTTTTATTTTTAAAGCTCTTATTTTTATACCCGGCGTGTAACATGCACTCCTATATTTCGATTGTATTTTTAGTGTTTTACGGTAACTTTTGATTTGATTATAATTTTCAATGAAATAATATCGTCCTTTCCTTTCTATAACCATAGGCCAAGGTAGCCTAGTGGTCATGGCCACGAACTCGTGGCCGGCCTGTCATGAGTTCTAAGCCTAGTGCCACTGAAGACCCTCCTCGTAGAGGGACTGATCCTGACGTGGTATGGAAATTGGGAGAGTGGGGTTCCAGCTCAGGAGTCGTCCTCGTCACTTGACCGAGCTTTAAAATTACCAAGTCCATCGCCAGTAGTCCTCGTGTTGCTTGATAGTGCGATCTTTATAAACGTTCACTCAATATTGTTAGGTTTAATATATTTTCAAAAGTATAAAAAAAGAGGTAATTTTATAAGTGCATGTCTATGTTATTTAAAACCCTTCTACAGAAATTTAATGTGCTCGTAAAATTAAAAATAATATGCACCAAGATCAATAATTTGAAATTTCTTAATTATTCTCAACGAAAAATTATTTGCTTCACTTTTTTTTTTTACAATGAAACTTTTATAATACGTTCTAATCACATTCTCATTACAGGATAAAGATTTTCATAAGTAATCTAGGAGAGTTTAATCTGTTAAAAAATCTCTACTCCTAATTCAGAGCATGTAATTTTCCTTTTGTTTATGTTTAAAATATAAACTTTCTTCTGCTGTATCTGATCAGATAAGAGATAGAAGTACTCTCAATAAAAATGTAAGAACTTTATCGCTCTGTACAGGGTTTTATCATAAGATTCAGTTTTACTACTTGTTTTTAATCTCATGTAGTGAAAAGTTTTAAAAATCCATTAACAAAATCTATTATATCAAAAGAAAATATTATGTAACCATTAATTTTTATCTTATACTAGCTGGTATACCCGTTCTTCGCACGGGTGCATTGAAAAATTAAACAATACAGATTGAAGGATAAAGTGGTTTTTAATGAGTTTATTTTACGTGAATTGCTAATTTAAAAAAAAAAGCTTGTTGCATATCTCAGCAGAACAAAAAAACAACAACCATATTTGTTAAATTTTAAGTTTGTAGATCTAATAGCTGATAAAAAGGATTTTTTATTATTTATAACGCCCTGTAACTCCCTTATGGATCGATTTTTGAAAACACCTTCCTAAGTTGATCTCTACTCAGCAAAAGTAACACATTGTTACAAATTTTGTGTAATGAACACTTAAAATAGTGTAAACAATTTATGTAATACGTGAATATTACTTTCTGTTGTATTTATTTTATGTTAAAATTGTAATATTCGCAAGCAACGCCGTTCCTTACATTATAATGGCGATTCAATGGAAACATAGCCAAATGCTGGCGATAGAGCCACATTGGCATCATTTTTGACGACTTGGCGATTGATTGAACGGTGCCAAAGTTGATATGCTATAGCGCCACCTGATGGGGAGCTCAACAAAGAGGATAGTACAAAAACCTTCTCCACAAAAAAATACATATACATGTAAATTTTCATAGCGATCGGTTGAACGGTGACCAAACGAACCAAAATTTCAGGTTTTTCAGTTTTTTAATTATTTGATTAAAAAGGGAAATAAAATGAAAAGTTTTGGACCATAATTATCTTATTTTTCTGTTTTTGTTACAAAATATTTGCACGGCGCAAACGATTTTTTTCACGCATTACGTGAGAAAATTTGAAAGATCCGCTCCTTGTGTGTGTGAGGAATGCTCATATACTCATACCTTCTCTAACTCCCTCCTCGCATTCCATCTCTAGCGTTCCATTTTTCTGACCCCTCCCCCAATTTCCCCCCTAAAAGCTAAAAGCCACTGATGGACACTTCGATAAGTCGCAGAGAATGTAAGGTTTATTATTTTGGTCCCTTTTGCTCACCGGTCATTCAGATAGCAAGACGCCGAGTCGGCTGTCTCGAAATGTTTTTTCCTTATCGAGTCATGTACGTCATAGCGGGAAAAAACCTTAAAACTGCTCTCGAATTGCTGAGGGGTGAAAAAAATGTAACCTGAGAGACTGTGGAAATATTTAGTGAATATAAACAGAAATATGTAAAACGTTAGAATTATTTTAAAAAATAAAACAAGTAAATATAAAAAAATTTAAGTCAATGCCTACTTAGGTCAACAAAGAAAATTTTTATTTTAGTTACTTCTTATTAAATAGTTACAATTAATATAAATATGCAAAAACATATGGCAGAATTACAATGTTAAGAGACAAAATAGAGAAAGCAATTTTCCATTTTCCCTTTCTAAATAGGGTGTTGGACTATTTTTTTTTGTTATTTTTTTCCCGTTAAATTTAATTATTCTAATAAAATAGTATAGTAAGAAAAATAACAGTCTCAGAAATCAGGCTATCCTAGGTGTGATTCGAACCCACGGCCTTTGGATTAAAAATCCAACGCGCTATCCATTACGCTTCAGGGACACATCGAACGATTTTCCTTTCTGTACATGCTGTTAGACTATTATTTTTGTTTGTTACTACTTATTCCTTTTTTAATTTAATGAATGAATTTATATTTGAAAAAACTGTATTAACATCAAGTGTCATATCCACTACAAGTTTAAAAAAAAGTATATGAACTTGAATGGATGAATAATTAGTATTATATTATCGACTGAAAATTTGAACAAGATAGGGAGAGAGGGAACCAATAGTAGGAATTGAAAAAGCGTGAAGTTTTCTGAAAATCGTAAAATTTTTAGTGAAAAATTTCTTTTTTTTTATGAGTTTGTTTATATGTTTTTTAAAATTAGATTTGTGTAGAATGATGTTAGCGCTACCTCATGAAAACATGTATGCGAAATTTTCAACAAATGCTTCGTTAAAAAATTTGCTCTACAAAGAAGATTTTTTAAAAATTTCATTTTTAATCAATTTTTAATTTCAAAATTATTAATATTGAAGATTAATGATCAGTATATTACTATAGCAATATAGTAAGCAACTAAAAATACATCTGATTCATCGAAAAAAAAAGGGAAAATAAAATAGTTGCATTGAAATGATAGAAGTAGAAAACCAAGAAATATCAATAGACTAAACTCATGTGACGTCATAATCAAATGATAACTACATCACGTGTTTCCAGCCAATCAGTTAATGCGTTTGCTGTTGCCAAATTTTACTTTTTGCAGAAATTTGTTGAAACCTATTTGTCACGTGCTTGCATTTATCAGGTGATCATCTTGAATTTACCTTCATTGAATCGATCTAATAATTTGGAATTATTTTGGAATATTTATAAGTTTTTTACCAATAAAAAAATTCTGAGAAACTAAAAACATACTAAAAATTGCTTGATAAAATTTTTATAAGGAGATCAGAGTAAAGGAAAATACGATTTAAAGCCTATGAAAGTAGTTCCACCCCCTCACCCCCCGCGTCTGGACTAGACCTTTAATTACGTTTACATTTATCAATCAACCAAAAATTTATCTGAATGTTTTAACGGGTCTATTCGCTTTTTTCCCACTAATAGTCCTCTTGGGGAATATTAGGTCTTTAAAAACTATTCGATTGAAAACTTTCCTCCGAAGAAGAAGATGGGATTATGAAAATCAAAGGCTTGTATTTAAAGATTAAACTTTCGAGTAGTGGAGAGAGAGATTAGAAGCTATAGGATAGCGTGAATGTTTACTTAAGATAAAGTAAAGCTAGACGAGAGCACTTTGTAGATTATTCGTAGATTAAGATTGACGAGTTGGTCAATTAGTTGTAAAATTGGATTTGTCGGTTTGGATAAGGTTACTTTAGAAATTATCAGAAGATGTATTGCCTGGAAGTACTACGTGTAAGTGATCCGATTTATTATTTATCTCGTCAGTTTCGCGATTGCTCCTGTATTTATCAGTTACTGCATTTCTTAACTTAGATTGCTGAATTTGTGTTGTTGTTGTTGAGAATAGTAAATAAATTGTGTTTTTTTTACTATGGCTAGCTTTCCTTCTAACCCTCACGCAGTAATGGATGGGACAGCCCATCCATTACAATATGGTCTGAAACCTTTAATTGTCTGAAGTTTCTTTTTTCTCTTATATTACATTTCATTGTAAATCTAATTTTTTGCTAATGCAAAAAAATAAAAAAAAGAATTATAATTGAATTTTGATGATGTATATTACTATGAATATATATATATATATATATTTTTTTTTTTTTTTTTATTTTATTTATTTTTATATTTATATTATATTTACTTTAATATTATATTGTGTGTTGTTAGTTTCATTTTATTTTCATTTGACAAATTCTTGTAGTGGGATTGCTCATACCTGGTATATTTCACTTTCAAAATACTTCAAAATACTTGTATGTTTACTCTATTTTCTTAAATAGCATATTAAATAGGTAAAAAAACTGTAGCATTTTGGCAATAGATTTCAACTATCAAGTATTAAGTTGAACAGAATAATAAATTCCCTATGTGTTTCAAAGCAATGTGAAAAAATATGCATAAATTAAATTTATCTCTCTATCCATCAGAGGTTTGCTTAGGTTAATATTAATCATACTAAACTGATATTTCAATTTTAATTTAAATATTTATGTACACATTTTATTTAAATTTTATTTTTATGTTTACATTTTTTAAATGTTATGTTTACATTTTTATTTTTATGTTTATATTTTTTATGTTTACATGGATTGGTTCCACTTGTCACACACACACGTTTCGTATTTTTTAATATTTCCATTTTAACAATGACACAATAACACGTTTTTAATATCAGAGTGATTTCATTTTTATATAAAACAGTTTAATTTTAGTTTGCACCGCTGAAATGAAATTGTATTCTTTCAAATATAGCTATTTATGGAAATTATTTGTGAGAAATTTAAAGTCCTTGCTCATATCTTGAATCAAATAAAAACTATAAGGCGAAGGTAACACCTTATCTACGGGACAGACCTAGATGTATTTCAAAATAAAGGAAAAGAGATTGTGAGAAATGATTTTGTTCCCAAGACATGTTATCGCGCCTTGTTTCTCAAGGTCAAGCTAGTTTATTTTCCGTCGTTTTTTAGTCACGTTTTATGATAATTTGGGGGCTTATCTTTCCATTTTCCTCCACAGTAAAACATCCGGTAAACGAAAAAAAAATTTATGCGGTTTTCTATTGAGTAGGCGTTTAAAAATCTCTCGCATCATTCTGGTACGGATTAATCAGAGACCATAATAGAGGAATTTCGATATGCTTTCAATGAGATACAGTACGACTAGTTTCTTTGCAAGAAATCAAAATTTGAGTTCAATTTGATATTTTTTCAATATAATGACCAATTGTAATAAAATAATTGCTAACAAGTTGTAAGGGATTGCCTTAGTGTGAGATAGTCGGAAGGAAGATTAGACATAGTCAATACAAATTCTATTTATTAACAATTCTCAATTACGACACAAATTCAGCAACCCAAACTAAGAAATGCACCAATGACTAAATAGGGGAAGCAATCGCGGGGTAGACGAGATACCAGGAGAATTAACAATAAACTGGATCACTTACGTCTAGTCAATACACCTCCTTATTCAATTCGTTCTAATCCAAATTTAACGCTTAATTGATCGAATCGTCAATCTTAATATTAATCAATTAACGAAGTTCTCTCGCCTATCAATCACCACTATCCGTTAGCAGTCTAACCTCTCTCTCTTATCTCGAAAGTTTAATCTTTATATACAAGTCTTAATTTACATAATCACATCTTCTTCTTCGGAGGAATGTTTCAATAGTATAAATTTTAAAGACCCATTTTTCCCCAAGAGGACTATTAGTAAGAAAAACACGAATAGACCCGTTACACCAATGATTCCCAAAGTGGTCTATATAGACCCCCAGGGGTCTATGACGACCTCGAAGGGGTCTGCATCAGCCAAAAATTAATTTGGGGGTCCATGAGGTGCAAGAGGGAGTCTATGATAGGGAATCTCATTAGACTAGATTGTGATTTTAATTTTAAAAGAAAATTTACAATCAAGTGGAAACCAAATTTTACTGAGATTTAACAGATTTATTTACTAAATTTAAAATGAGGTTAATTTGCATTTAGAAGGTGACAGCACAAATTTTTATTAAAAACAAGAACCATTTCAGCTTTTCTTTCCTGAGTTAAGCTAAAGAAGTATGATACTGGAGATCCTGAATTTTCTAAATTTGTCACAGACAATCTATCAGAACGTTTTAAGCTACGTTCAACATTTAAATGCACTTTTATTCAGATTTTGAAACCAGGTTTGAGAATGCTTTGACTACGGCAATACCACAGTAGGCAATGAACTCAAATGGTCATATTGAAAAAATTTTACATTACAATAGGAACTGATCGTAATAAGCACTAACGAAAATCTTTAAGTTTAGAAACGGATGCCAGTAATTCTGGCTTTAAAAAGTCAAACCTGTTATTTGTCGCGACTTATGGAATATCGTGAGGAAGCTTTTCATTGTTAGTGTGAAGGAGTTTCAGCGCGGTTACCAATCTCCAAAAAGAAAAAAACTGGACACTACTAACAGAGGAGATTTAAGGTTAAACCAGACAAGATTGATGTCGAAAACTTGATATTATAGTGTGCTAGGGTTCATTTCTTCCATTAAAATAATTTGTTGCTTAGTTATTTTATTTAAAAGTTTTATTTATCAATTAACTTTTAATTTAATTAATTAACAAGTGTTTTTAAAATTTTAAACACTATACTTCATTACAGTTAGAAATTTAATTCTTATAAAGTAGGAGTAATAGTACCAGCTGTCAAAAAGACATTAAAGTTGATAAATTTGCAAAAATTCAATATTAATTAAGCAGGGGTCTACCCCAAATCGAAAAACATGGCAAGGGGTCTATGAGACAAAAAAGTTTGGGAACCTCTGCGTTACACCATTTGCTCATACAACCAAACGTCAGGGCTTAAATAGTATTTATATTTTCATAAAACGAAGTCATTTCCACGGAAAGAGGTTTTTAAACTAAAATCACATTTAAGGAATAGTTTCGCTACGAGGATTAGTAGAAGAATTCGAATAGTACCCGTTACAAAATTATTACTTTTTCTTGAGAGTATAAATGAAGATAAGTATGTGACGGATCTATACCCGACCTTCCACTAACAGTCCTTTTGGGTATTCTTTTGGGCCATCAAATTTTAACCAATCTTCTCCTAAAAGAAGGAAACGTGATATGTAAATTAAGTTTATTATACATATATTCCTTCTTCGCGAGTTTAGGAGTTAGTGAATTATGAGTGGGTTAGAAGTGAAGTGAATTGGCAGTGAAGAGAATAGGAAAACAAAAAGTAAAAAAGTCGGAAGTTTAGCCAACAAGAGGTGACAAGATAGTTACAAAGTGAAGATTACCAGAAGTGGGTTAAAGTCCTTGTAAAAGATTATAACCAAGAAGTGCTAAAGTCTAATTGGATTGAGTAGAAGACTGCATAAGTTCAGGTACTGTCACCTTATATTAAGTTGATGTTTTCAGTGTTAAAGTAGTAGTGAGGACATTAATGAGTAAGCTCTGTGTAAAGTAATATTAAGGAGAGAGAAGCGCCGCAGTATTAAACATATTCTCCCCAAACGCGAATCTCGTCTCTCCTCTCTATTGCTTGACAAAATTATCCTATTTGAAGTGTTATTTGTGTTTGAGTTGATTATAGTGAAAAAAAATAATTGGAATTTATCATGTCGAATGATCCTTTAATTCCCTCCACACCTTTAGCTGGGTCACAGGGTAGAAGGGATTTACACTCGTTTCAAGTATAAGCTTATACAGTACAGTCTAAGATATTTAAGACCAACATATATTTAAGTCTTTCTTCAGTTACGTGTATTTACAAATTACGAAACAGGAACCGCTTAGGTAATGAAAACGTAAAATCACTGGCATTGATTGCTACAAAAATCAAACCAAATACCAGGGGCGTAGCTACCGCCGTATCAACGATACGGAACCCTCAAGCTACAGGGGTCCCAACATGTGTAACTACAGTATCACTAACACAGCCCCATTTCTAAAAAAGGGCCCCGAAGGAATTTTGATACAGGCCCCCCTCAGAGCTAGCTACTCCAGTGCCAAATATCATTAAAACAAAGAAATGCAACGTATTTTTAACGTGTTGTTATGATTCCTTTTAGCAATATTTTTGATGTTATTTTTTACCAATATAAACAACATGTGACAAGTGGTGACAATCCAGTTCTAATTAAAACACATAATTGCCCAGTATCTCACCAGACGGTCTTTCATAAGTCAAAATTTAATGTATGATTTGAATTTATAAACTTTGTGTCCTTTGTGCCACTGGACCATAACTACCACAGTAACGTTTTCTAATTTATGGGGAATAAGAAAGACTGATACCAAGAAAGCACGAAAAGAAATTATTTGGTTAACAACTTAACTCAAAAGAAAGTACTAAGAAATATTTTCTAACGGAACTATTGTATCCTTGCGTTTTCAAGGTCAAATACTTGAGCAAGAGTGTGTCTGCATTGTAATACCCAGACTTGAATTTATTGAGAATGGATTTTTTTGTGTGTGTTGTATGAGACAGTCTACGCCTCTTACTCGATAATGGTTTTATTATGGTTTTGCGTCAGTAATTCTCTGACAAATGATTTTAATTATACAACTCTCCTTTCAATATTCCAGTGTTTCTTAAAAAGTCAGTTATCATGTATTATTTTAGGGGTCTTCAACCTTTCACGCTCGAGGGCCAAATTAATAAATTTACAATGATCCACGGCCCACATCATTAAATTCACAGTGTTCCGCGGGCCAAATGACTGCAAAAAAAATATTGTAGACCGGAAATTTACGTAAAAAGGGAGTTTTGTTGTACAAGACTACAACTGATTCTAAAGCAAGAGATAATGTTTACAGATTTGTACGTATAAATATACAATATACGCCTCATTTGAATTTGAAGCAATTGACAATTTTAAAAAAATGCATTTTCTGCTTTTTGTCGTAAGAAACGCCATTTTTTCTGTCATTCTTGATAAAACATTTTACTGATTAGTTTAATATCCATATGAGATAAAATTTTCTGAAAATTACGGATGTTTCAAAAATTTAACTGTATTTTAGAAAATTATAAATATAAAAAATCTGATAATGCATAAAATCTCAGAAATTTTCGGAAAAAAGGTGGACTCTTATCTTTAACAGATTTTTTTATTTTTTTGTGGAAAGTTTTGTTTTATAGATATATTTGTTTACTTTTTCATCGAAATCTAATAAAACTTCCCAAATTATGATTCTTTTGTTTCTTATGTTGTTGTTATTCCATCTAATCTCTACTGCGTCAGATACGGGCCCACAAAATTAATCGTGGCCAGGGGCTACATGTACGCTGTCATTAGTCGTAGCCTTGAGCACCATACAAGTCACAGTACGATTTAGCTCGGTTCCACCCCAATTTTGAGGGAGAACACCCTGGGGGAAGGTTAGGGCCTCCACCTCTCTTCCCCTTCCACCAACCTCACGAGAGGACCTGCGGCTCGACGGCTATTTAGAGTACCCCCCTGCCGCAAAGGCACTATGCATTTACAAATATCCATGTTTTCAGTGATTCGAACCCAGGTCCTACGGTACAGTAGTCAGCATCGCTAACCACTATACTGGATGAGCGACCATTCTGTTTAAATATTACAATTTGTTATTCTCAATCTTTCATAGTATACTAGCCGTTACCCGCACACTTAGCTGAGTATTTATGATGTTACTGTTTTAAATAATTATTGTGATGTATGTCTTATCATTAAGCTTTCACATGCATTGAATTGTACAGTAAGAACATACTTACCAAATATGCTTATTGTGAAAATGCTTACCGAATTTTAAGTCTGTAGGTATAATAGTTCAAACGACAATTTTTATCCATGAGGCCCCCTTAACACCCCTTGGCAATCACTTTCGGTAGAACTCGTTCTTAGCAGATCTCTACACAACGAACAGAACATGCTTATCATATTTCAAGAACGTCGGTCTAATACTTCAAAAAACGAAAAATTTTATGTATATAGCCCCTTAACCTCCCGCAACAACCCTTGGGGAAGGTTTCAGTAAAATCCATTCTTAGCGGATCACTATTCAACAGAAGAAACACGCTTACTAAATTTTAAGTCTGCAGGTCTTTACAGTTCAAAAACGATAACTTTTTATCTCTGCGCCCCCTTAACCCTTTGGCAGTCGATTTCACTAAAATCCCCGTTCTTAGCGAATCCCTACTCAACAAATGAACGATGCTTCCCGAATATCAAATCTGTAGGTCTAATATTCCCAAAATGAGAATTATTTTGATCTAAACCCTTCAGTAACTCCCCCCCCCCCGTTGGAGTGGATTACCGCAAAACCCGTTTTTAGCGGATCTCTACTCAACAAAAGAAACATGCTAGCTAAAATTTAAGTGCGTATGCAATGCCGATTTAAGCTCATTTTGGGCCCTGGGTGCTGAAGATCTACTGGACCCCTTGGTACTGGTGGATTGATATTTATAGCCAGGAAATCTGGTTAAGTCCAGCTTATCCGGGGCCCTGGGCGCCTGCACAAAACCCTTCCTAACCTTCTTGGGAGACGATTTCCGTAAAACCCATTCTTAGCAGATCTCTATTCAACAAAAGAAACATGCTCACCAAATTTCATATCCGTAGGTTTAATAGTTTGAGTGTCGAGTGAGTCAAAATTTTCTCCTTTATATATAGAGATTATCTTTTATGATTATGAAATGCGATAGAGAGAGATTTTAATACCTCAAAACTAAAAAAGCCTGTTTCTATTATCAATTTTAAAAAAAAAAAAATCAGTTTTCTTCTCGAGTGCACCGTAATTAAGATTATCTTTCCTCTTACTCGTAATTTGGTCGAAGCGAAACCCGTGGCTGAAAATAGCTCTATTATGAAGATGATCTTGAACGCCAAGTTCATAAAACTGTCGGGAGAAATAGTTTTGCAGTACAGGTGAAGTGTCGGAAGAAAATGACACAAACAAAAAATACTGAAGAAAGAAAAAAAATTTAATTTTTCCCCCTCTTTTTTTATATAAAGTGGTAGATGATGAAAGAAGACAGGTCTTTGAACTTGACAACGTTGTCGTAAAAATTCTCTTGACAGTTATTTAAAAGCTGTTTGTAAACAAACTTGATATTTAGATTGTAACTCAGATATTTATTTTCCACAGTGTTGAAGGATAACAAGCCAATGAAAAGATGGGAAAAATTTCTAAAAATACATTCTTTTAATATTAGATATAAAAAAATAATGACTAATGAAAAAACATTTTTCATTAAATAATTCGAATTTTTCATATTTTGTCATGAAACAGATGGTTTTTTAATCATACACATAATAAGATTAATTTAATTAAAAAATATTCATTTTTTAAAAACATTAATTTATTACGAGAACTTAAAAAATATTCTTAAAAAAAAAATTGTTGCCATCGGCTGCAGAGAATAACAGCTCTGTGTGTTAAAGTTAAATTATTGAAGTTCTAAAAAAAATTCCTTTGGTATGTCTTTCTACTCCAGCGGGTTTTTAAATATGCACTCATCAAAAACGGATCAACACATGAAAAAAGAAGCTTACAAAGCTAAAAAAAATATGCGTGATTGCATTTGTTATTATTCATTTGAGAAATTTTTATTCGATTTCTGATAATACCATACATTAGCAACAATATAGAAAATAGCAAATGCTTATTAAATCACGTGCAATCGAACGAAATGAAACTGAATGTTTTACGGCAACAAAAAAAATATGACTTTTCCAATCATAAGTGATAAAACTTCCTGGTCCCTTTGAACTTTTTTCTGTTTCTAAATCGATTGACTAGACGTGAAAATGAGATTAGAACGTCAGAAATGATTCTTTTAAAGCAAAATTTCTCTCTTTATAAAGAAAGGTAAAGTCGTCTGATCTTATGGAATTCGGCAGACATTTTTATTTAACGTTAATCCTGATTTTCGAAATAATGTCATTAAAGCATAAAAAACATATTTTTTTTGTATAGTTCTTAATCTTGTTACGAAATCTACTCTCAATCTTTTAGTTCTTACAAGATTGTTCGGAATAATTTCTTATTTACTTTCAGATATTTTTTTATCATCAGTTCGAAACCAGACATATGGTACGAACACTTAATCGTTCTTGGAAACTAAGCAAAACACAGTTCTTCAAGGCGGAGAGATACAGACAAGCAAAACACGAACATATTCGTGCTAGAACGATGTTTTTGCTGGAGTAATTTGTTTTTATTATTGTGAAGTCTCCCTGAAACACAACGGAACTGCGATTGTAACGGTACAAACCACACCCTTTTCGAAATAAAAATAGAATTTTTATTTTCTAGCGTGCAATATAAAGTTTTTTTAATTGTTATGTTTCGTCTTGAAAAGGCAGATGTTAAGAATTGTGCTTGAATTGTAAAAGAATATATATATTTAAAAAATAGACTTAGTAAGTATGATTATACATTGCGAAATCAAATAAAACAGAGGCTACGTGCAAAAACTTTAAAAAGCCGAAAAATTATTGCAACATTGAAACGAATTCACAAAATACCTTTTAGAATAAATTATGGTTAAAAATAATATGATAATTTCAGTCCTGTGCGTGATATATATATATATTTTTTTTTATAGGTGAAAATTTTTAAAATTGTTTAAATTTGAATTTATTATGTTTTTTTTAAGTATTTAACAAATTAACATAGGAAACAAAATGGCGTGACACTTTTATTACGTAATGATAAATACTTTTGTATTCTAAATGTTCGTAAATTAAAACTAATTGTGAAATTTAAATATTGTTCTTTTCTATATTTTGTTATCCCCGAGAATAAGAAATCATAATATTTTGTAGAGGTTCAAATTTTTGCATTGGATTTCTCAAAAAAGTTTCTTATGTGGAAGAAAATATAAAAGTTTATTTTTAGAAACTCTAATACAGCATGGGCAACGGTCGTAGTTGCGCGAGTTTCTCATTTTATTTAAAAACTACTCTTTCATCGAATTTAAAATTTACGATAGTTAAAAGGATTTCATAATCAAATCCTCGTGGTTAAAAGGATTTCCCATTTAAATTACTATCGGCTTTTTCCGACAGTGACATCCAGGAAAAGCCGTTGGTGCATAATTAAGACAGATTATCTACTGCTTCTCCGTTTTGATTGGACATGGATTCGTGGCATTATTTTGACATCTATGTGATGTAGAAAAAGAAAGAAATTAAATCCAAAAATATCTATTTTTGCTTGTATTCCGGTGGCAACAAAAGGAGCTATTTCTTTTAATTTTAATGCAGAATATTGAAAATAATTAATCTACTATATCTTTTTCACATCATTCAGAACACAAGCCTTAATTAAATTTTACGGAAATTGGCAAAGAAAACAAATTTTTTTTACAATTAACGTAAACTCCTAAAAATAGTAACGCTATTATCAGGAGTCAAATTTTAATGTGTACTTTTTATTATGCTAATTTAAAAGAAAAACCATGAAAGAAAAGTTTTAATTTGAAAAAAGAACACGACTCTCTACAGACATTAAAATGTTAAAACCATTGAATAATTTATACACAGATGATATATTATTCAGATAAAGCAACCAAATTGTGAAAATAATTAAGAAAACACCAATTTAAAATCTAGCACTAAAAATCATGTAAAGTCAAAAATCAATCTTAAGAATTCACAAATTAACACACACCCTTAAGTAATACTTTAGAAATAGGCACTCCACACATTCCCTACCTTTTTCAATTCCTACTATTAGTTCACTCTCCTCTCTCTCTCTCTTTTATTATATATATATATTCATAAATATATCTTGTTCAAATTTTCAATCGTTAATAAAATACTTTCTATTCATTTATTCAAAGTAGGAATTGACTTAAATTTTTTTTAAAAAATTACTTGTTAATTATTGAGATTAATGTTAAAATTATCAAACATTTATAAAATCTGATTTATCTATGAAGTATCCATTAAAATAATTGAATTGCGAAATTAAGCAATTATAAAAAGTTGAATATTTCTTGAAACTTTATAATCGATTTTATATTCTGACCAAAACGTGATAAATTATCTGCTGCAGAGTCGGGTGGCCGCGGTAGCTAGTGGTCAAGGTAACGGACTCGTGGCCGGCATGTCATGAGTTCGATCTCCCTGTACCACTGAAGACCTGCAGTGTAGGGGAGCAATGCACGTTAAATTTGTCGAGAGCTCAAACGTCCTCCCGTTGGTGTGGTGAGGAAGTTAGGAGAGGGGATGCTAGCTCAGGTATCGTCCTCGTCACTTGACCATGGTTCAAAATTACAAGGTCCGTCGCCACCCTCGTGTATAGCTGAACAGTGCGACGTTAATATTCACTCACTCTCTGTCGCCACTGGTTATTAATTTTTAGATATGCATTCAGTTCTTTCTTATGATAGTGCACCTCTTAGCTAGAATTTATCATAACGCGCTGACTACTGTATCGTACGATGATAGTGATAAAGGAAATTCGATCAGCAATATTTGTTTTGTTTGTGGAGAGATAAGAATTTCAGATTTACAAAATCGATTGAAAACACTGACTCAGTAATATCTCTCTATATATATTTATTTCCTTTAAGTTTAGAGGATCAAAGTGTTTGATTTTTTGTCCTTGTGCGAAATAAACCAGTATTCTTCGGAGAACCCATATTTATATGATTGAGTTGTAAAATTGTGTTGTTTCTTAACAATTCAGTAGATCGGAATAATTGAAACTAAACTGAATTATTAATATGATATTCGTATATCTTTTTATACATAAATCATGTTCTAGTATTATTGTTTTTATATCATTTATCTGGAGTTAACAGGATTATATTAAGGTATCCATCCGGCTGGTTGCGACAACTTTTTTTTTTTTAAAAAAAAAGGGAGGTATGGGGATTTTTTTGGTTGCTATTTTTAGATTTGTTTAGTGCATTTAAAGAAAAATATGCTAAAAAATATGCTAAAATATGCTAGGATTCCAGGGGCCCCAAGGTCTAACTGACGCCAAGTACTTACCTCTTGTAAAATCCGGTTTAGGGCCCCTAACCTGATTTTTCAGGGGGCCGCTAATCTTCTCCGTTACGCCACTGGATACCAATACTCAAGAAATAATCTAATGAAATATTAATTAAACGAAGAAAGATAAATTTAACCAAAAGCTGTATATGCAGTGGTGTACAGTACACCCCCGCATTGCGGGGGGGGGCAGGGACTCTAGGGGACCCAAAGCTTGACTGACTCTAAGTACGTATTTGGGCTTGGGGCCCCAAACCTGAACTTTGCAGGGGGGGGCCCTAATATTCATCGTTACGCCACTGTGTATGTGTGTGATTCAGGATCAGCATCTTCATAAGACCACGGATGTATTCGTTGGTACTAATTGGAACTGAATATTGAAAAGTAAGCTTTTTTTTTTACTTCTTCCAAAAATAGTTTTAAGAAACCCAAATTACGAAATAACTTATCCTCACCAGACTTCTTTCTGCGTCTTGCTTCACTAAAAGCTTAAGCTTATTCACTCGATAGTGCTTTCTTTATCAAAGAACCTAATTTCACGATGATATATCCGCACAACATCTGTCACGAAGATTTTAATGTCCACAAAGCACCTACGTGACTAATTTCTTGGAATCGTGACTTTCCGCGTTATTGTCACAATTCAATAACCACAGCCTCTCACTTCCTGATAATGGCATCGAAGAAAGATTCCCTCTGTCACGGGTTTTTTCCTTCCCGCGCGAGAGCAAGGATATCAACCTTATCTCCGAGCAAAAGGGATTTATCGACCTTGAACTCGTGTGAATTGACAAGCGAGACTGGTTATTTGGAAGATAGCTATTACATTAGGCGGTCTTCTCCTTTGTTTTTAATCCCAAACAGGTTTTGGCGAGTGGAAAACGAAAGTTCTGTTCTCAAGGGTTTCTTTTCCCTTGCGATCATGACCACTTCGCTGGCGCAATCTTCCTGCTAAGAAGCCCTTGAAATGCGATTTAAGGGGGATGAACATAAATTGAGTTTGTTCGTCGTTCGATAATAGAATTAGGCTGCTAAATCACATAATCTGTCTTCAGAGGTGGGATTCTATTGGTTCTCGACAATATCTATATCTATTATTATTTTTTTACGTCTGGAAACAGACTGTTAATAGGGCTCTATTTGCTCTATATAAGTCCTCTTTAATGATTAATTACACTAGGCAACAAAAAACAACTTTTTGTCTGTTCCCTAGTTTTAAATAGCCTATTCTTACTAATTTTGGGTTGAAAAAAACGAATATGTGAATGAAATTTATTTATTAGCTCTTGTTTTTAAGATATACCACAGCCCATCCATCCATTTATTGGTAAATTTGAAGAACAAAACATTTCTAATACATACAGTACAAAAAGTCATGTTTCTAGAAACCGCGTTCATAATCAGAAATCAGTAGTGCAGTTTAGTTTATTTCCTGTGAACATTTCCTTTTGAATTGCCTTTTGTATGTCGAAGACCGAGCATCACGTGTATCCCTGTCCAGCAGTAATTTGCTAGCATTGATTCATTCTGACGACCCTGATATATACGTTCCATTGCTGTTATATCTTGATGAAACCTTCCACCGTGTTCACATCGCTTACAGTTCCACAGTTTTTAGGGAAAAAATAAAGATGGGAATGTAAAAAATGGATCTTTAGAGACATATTGCATCTTATGTATGAAAATTTTGTAGCGGTTCTTTCACCAACCGTTGATAGTTCTCATCCTTCTTGCTGTTTAAAAATCTTTATACCCACTTATCTTTGAGACCTAAATATAGTTGAATTGATTTACCTTGAGTTGTAAGACGAAAAAACAGTGAATATCACTTGAATCGTGCACTGTTGCCTGTTCTTTGTTCTACTGATGCTCTAGGTTAGACTCGAAACATACCTGAAGAAAGGTGGCGCGGTTACACGCCTTTCGTTGAAATAAAAATCGCTCCTGAGGCAAGATGATGATTTTCGTGTTTAGCAGGCCAAAATACATCATAATAAACTATTTTTGAGCCCGAAACAATTTTAATGAAACCTAATGTTACCAATTTGATGTTTATGTGACTCGATATTTTGCGAATATTTTATTAAAATATTCTAAGAATTATGGAATTTTGGAAGGGTTGAAAAAATTAAAATTAGCAAAACAGATGTTGGGAGTTAAAGCAAATGGGGACCGTTTTTTGAATAACAAAAATAGATGAAGAATGGGCAACCATGTATAAATATTTATTATGTGTCAACAGGGCCAGCTCTAACAGTTTTGCCGTCCCGGACAAAAGTGGAAAATGCCCCCCCCCCGTATGTTATTTAAAAAAATTCAAAAAAATTCGAAATTAAGGACATAACTATTCGTTATTATTTCAAACAAGTGAAATGGAAGAGAAGGAATCGTCTATTTAAGCAGGTCAATTTCTTTGAAAAATAATCTACTTAAGGTGGGGATCACAAGCGTTGTGTTTTAACTTATAGTTCCTGCATTCGAGACTAAAATAAAACATCTTCTGTTGCTCTCTATCCAACAAAACTTCTTATTGCCCTTGTCTCCTTTGGACAGTTGAAACAGGACATAAAAGGGTGAAAGGAATGTCCGTTGTGGCCTCACTCCGGGATGGGGAGAAAGTTACTAGTGAAAGATACGTAAACATATTAAATTTCATGCTTTAACATATACTCCTGCCTCGAACCCTTCAAGTTTCAACATAAAGAAAACTGTCATTAAATATACAGAGTACAAAATTAAAAAAAATAAGATACGTTAAATGAAATACCAAATTCCCACCCAATAATATTTTAGAAAATATATCTTATTTTTTGAAACAAAAAAATATATTTTTCAACTTTCATGCAAATGCCGCCCCGGGCAGAGGTCCGGTTTGTCAGGCCCTAGAGCCACCCCTGGTGTCAAATATAACGGCTATGATTGTCATTAACTGCAACGATGCTGAATCATAACTCATGCAATGGAACGATACTTATAAATAAATCACGCAATCGATATATAATAATCATTTAAAAACGAAGAAAACTGCAAGTGAGGACTTGAATCAGGGAACAATAAGAAAATATTGTTAATAATAATTTATTGTTTTTGGTTATGTAAAATATTTCATATTTTTTCATTAATATATTCAAATTCTTTATAATTACATAATCCAGCCTTTTCTGTGCTTCGCGTCTATCGTTCTTTTTTTAAGTATAATTATTTGGAATAATATACTATCTTCTCGAGGGTATATAGATTGTTTGATACCCATAGATGGTCGTTAGGGCAGCGTAGCCAGATACGTTTTAAGGTATGGGCAAACTGGGCCCAGGCTAAGGGCTGCAGTCTAGGTAAGGCACCTCGTCTCGTTCTTGACTGTCCCTTAATAAGACCATGATCCGAATAATTTTTAATCGTCAAATGTTATTCTCGGACACAGTGACATAACGGAGAACATTTGCCTCCCCCCTCCCCGCAAAGTCAGGTTTTGAGCCCCAGTTGGATTTTACCAAGGGACCAGTTGGATTTTACTTGGCGGCAGTCAGGCTTTGAGCCCCTGCCCTCCCCGAAATGCGGGAGTTGCGGGGTTGTACTTAACGCCACTGCTCGGACATATTCACCAAAAAATTGGAAATTTCAAACTATATGCTGACTGTCAACACTGGATTATTCTTTCATGTTCATTATCCGTCTTTAGGCTTAGGCCTACAATTATGCACTACGATTTTGTCGAAAATGGGCAGTCAGCCGCGTCGGTTTGTGCCTATGTTTGTGAGATTGTGAATCAAGCACATTAATTTGTTACGGGTTACCGTTCGTACGAGTATTTTACAACGCACGCTGTTATCAATTAAATGTAAAATGAATAGAGGGTGCTGCAAGTAATCTGAGGTTTTTAGCTTGTAGGTTCAGTTATGTAATGTTCTTTGTCCTATATACATGTCTTTCTTTTTGATCTTCTAATAAGCGAAAATGTCTAAAAGGATGGACTGAATCAGTGGAATTATATAAAAATATAATAGATATAATCGTCTAGCTGACCAACGAAATTAAGGATTTAGGAATTATAACATATGCTATATTCCGTCTATTTAAAAGGGTCTTTACACTCGGATCCAAGATCGTAAGAAATCTTAAGACATCCCTGAGTATAACAGTTGTTGAGTCTTCAATGGACTAAATTCATTTGACGTTTTTGTCACAGGATAATGATAACCACGCGATTCTAGCCAATCATTTCAAAAATTTGCGTGACGTCATAGTCACACAATGCCTGTGTTTCCAGCTAGTCAGTTCAGGCGCTTCTTTGTTGCCAACTTTTGCTCTTTGCAGAAATTTTCACTTAAAAAGTACGTTTGTGCACAAAATGCATTTTATTTAAACGTATATGCATGAAATAAGATTTTTTTTTAAATTTTAAAACATCTATTTCAAGAAATTCTTTTTTTTTAACATTAAACATCTTTACCCAATTAGGAAATTTGAAATTTTATCTAACTCTTACAAATAGAACAACGAGTACAATTAGTTTAACGTCTGTTTTGAATTCATTGGAGAACACGGGTTTGTCTTTATCACGAAATTGTCATGAATTGAGTTCATTCCACCATTAATCGTAAATTTTTATTGTTCATGATTCGTGTACCCATAGAAAAGCCTTTTTATTTGTGTATACTTTTCCCTTTTAATTTTTGATCCATTAAAAGAAATTTCAACGTAATTGGCTGCGGTAGCTTGAAAAAGAGAGAAAAAGTACCAATAAAAAATATTGAGAATTAATACTTTAATGTATCCCAGTTCTTTATAGTAATAACATTCTTTTCTGTAATAAGCAGTTATTTGTTATTATTTAGTTATTTGATCAAACCACAAATTGTCCAAGTGTGAATAGTTTTTTGGCTAAGTGGAGACTAAAATATTATTTAAATATTGTATTATATTCTTTAGAATAAAACGTTTTTTTATTTATATTTTTCTTTTTAGATATTTCACGAACATTATGAACTGTTCGGAAATACAATAGATTTAATCTATCAATCTATACAAATTATTACTATGAAAATTATATTTCAATATATTGCTCATAATCTATTACGCTCGAAAGAAAAGGAAACTAAAAATTAAAAAAAAATATTCTTTGCGATATCATTGTATCCAAGTTTCCACTTTTCGAATAACGTTTATCATTTTTTGTCAAAAATACACTAAACAAAAAAGGAAAAGAAAAACCGAATATTTGTAAGTATTCATTTCACTTTGTTATTGTCGTCCGATATTTCCCAGTAATGTGTTGTGGGTTTTTACCACGACGTAAAGTTATATTCATCATTGGATATTACCATTATTCATCAGCGGTCTGATTTCGATGGGTTTGAGAAAATTTGAAATTACTAATTCTCGTCTTCCGCTAGAGTGTAAAAATATAACCGAAAGTGTTTCAATTATTTCTATTAATCAAACATTTCTCATGATATAAATTACAACATAAAAGTCATTTTAAACGAAATGGTCTTCATTAAATACCGGATACAAAATTAAAAATAAATTATAGTTAAAAAAAACTAAAAAACACCCTTTTAAAGTTAATCGAACTAACAAGTCTTTTAGTCGCCAAATCTGGAAATGGGATCCAAAAATTAGTCGCCAGATGCGGGATGGGATATGAAAAAGGGAAATCGTTAATCCTGATGATCCTGATCAGGACAATGGAGCAAAATTTTAAAATTATTGTATTGTCATCGGTCCTAGACAAGTGAGCAAAATTTCGAATTAACCCTATAAGTATATGCAATTCGTCGCCAAATCTGAAAATGGCGTATGCAATAAGTCACCATATTTGGAAGTGGTGTATGGAATTGTTGCCAAATCTAAAAATCGTCATTCCTGACGATGCTGATAAGGATAATGGAACAAAATTATGAAATTATTGTATTCCCATCGGTCCTAGACAAGTGAGCAAAATTTCGAATTAACCTGACCTTTTAAAGTGGATAAAAATGGAGTTCAAAGATTCCGTTACATACAAGTGAAGCTTATAAAAGGGTGTTAATATTAGACTATTTGACATTTTTGTGCCTTGGGGTGGGGCATTTAGGTCTTCATCTATTATTTTTATTTATTGAAGTGAAAACTTCTTTAGCGGCGTTGGGCACTTTTTGGTAGGGGAAAATCTTATGGGTTCGCGTCACCGACATGCTCTGACTGGCGCACGCGCAGTGTGCTGTTCGCCTTATATACTTTTTGGATGGGTGACATACTTATAGCATTATATCTGTAGCTATACAGCTGACGTATAGTGCTGTGTATATCTTATAAGTGAAATTCAATGGATTTAGTGAAAAGTTCAAAGTGTATATACTGTGTATTGCTCGTTGCGATTCCGAGAATGGGCAATACATATTAATGGTTGCCGTTTATATTTCGCCTGGAAAATCTATGAGACAGATACAACAATTTTTATTCGAAAATTTGATGATTTATACAAAAGAAAGTTCTGAAATACTCGAAAAAAGATTTGGCAAAAAATATATGATAATGTACCGATGATTTTAAGTGGAGACTTCAATATTAACTTTGCTGATGATAAAAATCTACCACTAATTGATTTTCTAAATGAAACACTTCATTTAAATATGCTCAATGATCGAAAACTTAGTACTACAAAATATAAAACGACGATCGATGCGGTTTTTATGTGTGCGATACTTAAGATAAATTTGAATCAAACATTTTCCTTTCTTACTTTAGTTACCATAAGCCTATTGTATCTTTTTTAGAACAAAATGAAATAATTGAAAGTACAAAAAGTCTAAGTATTGTTAAAATTAATGATGACCATGATGAAAACAATTAAAATAATGTTAAAAATCAAGTACATTGAAATTTAAGTAAATACAAATACTATCTATAAATAATATATGATTGTATATTAATTGTTATTTCAATTGAATTGTATTTATATTTTGTCATGATCTTGTACAGCCCGTAATATATTTGAATAATAAAAAAAACCATATAAACATACACACACACATGCATTTAGTTGTTGCTCGGGGTATCAATAGATGTGAAAACCAGACTGATGTTGATAATTTTAATTAAAACATTATGAAATTTCAAATTTTAATACTAAAAAGTTCTAAGTTTTCACTTCTATCGGCAGTCTCTATAACTGCCAATTCTTTTATTTTTGTCAGTTTTATTCTAACTTGTCGTAACAAACCTATTTAAGCATAATTTTTGATACATCGACGAAAGCGATAAAAAAATCCCTCTTCACAGGTTCGAAATTATTATCTTACACTTTAGAATTTAAATAATAATAATAATAAAATAGTGTATTGCATCTTGTTGTAACTCAGCAGTTTTCAGTCGCTACTTAAAACTTAGTATAGGTATCTGTCTCAAATCGCCCCTTGTTATTAATCAGTATACAAGTACGATCAATACTGATATTATCTACCACTACAAAGTCCAGTCTTGTAGAGATAAAACAGAGAAGAGGAAAAAGTTTTCCCGTAGGGTTAAATTAGAAAAGACTGCTTAGATTGCATTACAGGAAAGCTGTGATTTTTACCGATCAAGTACGTTTTAGTAGGGGGGGGGGGGAGATCTTTTCGTTTTCATTCTTTTCCATTTTTTTTCTATGCTTTCATAGCATGTTAAATTCTTGTTAAATTACACTGGTACCTTAACTATGTTATATATGTTACCGTTAAAGTGTGAAATCCGTTATATTTCATCAAATAAGTAGATATTTCATGAAATGAATAGACAAGTCAGTTAAAATATATAAAACTATTGAATTCTGCGATTTAACTAGGTATTCTGTGGAATAACGATTACTTGACCATTAAAGTATGAAATATTGCACTCGAATGTTCTTTGAACTGATTCTAGTTGCTTTCAGTCAATTTTGAACTCAAATTCTAAAAGTCGTCACAGCAATCCTTGCTCTGATAAATAATGAAAAGTAAAATAAAAGTATTTCATAAAATTTAAATTGATATTCTCTTGCAATTTTGTTTGAAAAAGTGTTCACAATGTTTTTATGAAGCACATTTTTTCTACCCAGCATGTATTTTTTTGATAATATTTAAATAACTATTTCTGGGACATATTCTTTTTTTCCATTTCTGTTTAACTAATGTAAGCAATATGAGCAATATAATAAATTATATCATCTGCTTGTCCCTATTATTTATCAATTAATCATCCACAATAGGGATAAAATGTATTTTTAGAGAGATTTTAGCTATTTATGATAAATTAATTAAAAAAATAAATTTGAAATCGTTTATTTCATTCTTTTCAATGGTCTATCATTAGCTATTTCGTAGAATTACTAGTTATTTCGCAGAATAGCTAGGTAAAGTATGAAATGTTTCATCTATTATGTACTTTAATTGACTTGTCTAGTTATTTCATGAAATACCTAGTTATTCTGTGAAATAACTGAGTTATACACTTTTTACGGTAACATGTACAGTTCAGTCCCTACTTTTTTATAAAAATAAGGCAACTAACTGCTGTGCTTAGATTTCTTTAAATAACGTTACGTTAAGTTATATATTTTTTGCACATGTGCGGCATTAGTTTCAATTCAAGATTTCCTAACTTAGCATTCTTTTGAAACAATATACAGGGAACCCTATCACTGTATGGAATATATAGTAATGAAATCAGTCTTCATATTCGCCACTTGTATCTTTTTAGTTCTTTAGGAAAAGTATGGGAGAGAAAAGGACGAAAAATAAAATAGACGGAACAAATAGACTTGTGGCTGTGGTAGCCGCCGCTGATGGTCGCCATTTTTAAGTCGTAGGTTCGAGACGTGATGCCACTGAAGTCCCACCATGTAGAGGAGCTGTTATACGCTAAATCAGTCTTCGTTCAAAGTTCTCACGTTGACGTGGTGTGGAAATTAGATATGTGTGATGCGAGCTCAGGTGTCGTCTTCGTCACTTGACCATGGTTTAAAATTACTTAGGTTCGTCACCACTCACTCCCTCACTACAAATACACTTCGACGATTTAAAGGTTGAGAGAAGTTTAAAAACCTATTTTTCACAATTTTCTAAATTTCAAATTTTAAAGTATGAAAGAAATACCAGTTCTCTGTAAATTTAAGGTCTTCATTAAAGTTTCTAGTATTGAAGTTTATTTTTTTTTAATGTACTTCAACCAAAGGACATTCTCTGGCTTCTCTTTTTAAGTAAATATGTCCTAATTTTGTGAGCTGGACTTTCAAAGCTCTTGTATAAAAAGAATGGTGGATCCTTTTTGTGTGAACTTAATAAAAATTATCCTACTCAACATAACATAATTTGAAGAAATACCTACATTTTTCTCAAAATGTTCCAACTGATTTTAAGTAATAATATTACCAGCTTCAAAGCAAAAGATTCTAAAGTTTTCCTTTTTACTTTTGTCGCACCACATTTCCTCAGAATAACAATAGCATTTTAATAAATTTCAGTCATACATTCAAAAATTTTAAGGTATACGACATCCCTAAAACTGTAAATTTTGCCAAAAATTTACAAATTTTTTTTATGATTTTATTTTGTGGGCCATCTTATTACCTTTATAATAATACCAAATTTATTATTTTGCGCTCACTAGAACTAAAACTACAAGTGTCTTAGTAAAAGCAGATGCCATTACTTTAAGCAAAATATGCCATGCTTTAAAAAGCGTTTTACTCGAAATGTGTTTTTGTTTTTTGTTTTGAAAATACTCAAACGTGGCCAGCGATTGCTAAAAAAGTTTTGAAAATAATTAACTGAAATTTTTTGTGCATGTTCTGTATAATAGTAGAAGTGTTTTAACCTTCATATTTATCAATCACTGTTTTATTATAAAATTTGCAGTCCCTTATGTGAATATAACCACTGTTTTTTTTAAGCAATTTCATTTAATAACAAAGATAAAGTGCTCTAGTTTTTCTAAAAATTAAAATATCTCTTATCCTGACGGCCATTTCAAAAATGAATAACATAGCAACACATCAGAATTGAAAATTTGTTCATAAACTTTTGGTACAGAATGAGCGGCGTTTATGTTATTTTTTTGTCATTTTTTACCCTTTTTTCCCCATTTCAGTAATAATAATTTATTTTTCTCTTCTTAATTTTGGCATATTTTTCTGAAAATATACTAAACAAATCCAAAAACATCAACAAAAAAAATCCCCATATCTCCAGTTATAAAAAGTTATCACAAGTAGTACCTTAAATAGCGAGCAATTTTCAAAAGAAATTTTAACCGTTTAAAAACATGCCTTCTTTTATAACAATTTATATTATTTCAAAACGATTTTATATTTTTTCGTTGACAACGCATAGAATCCCTATTCACCTCTTTCTTTTTCCTGCTATGAATACGCATACATTACGCGCATTTAATTTAAATGACCTTCAATGTTCCATTACTTTGTCCTCATTTTCACACTCACCCACACCTAAGCATAAGGACATTATCTGACTGCAATATCTTACGTCAGCTACCAAGTTCTCAAATCGTTCTGAAAGTCCTCCGGGGTTTCTTCGGATAGCGCACGCTATACGTTTCTATTTAGTGGGTACATTGCTCTGTCTTTCGCCCTTGGAAAAGTATTGTATTACTAAGCCTGGATAAATAAACATGGCTGAAGAGAAATGGAACAAAAAAGACTAAAAGAATGAAACATCTTTGAATGGAGTCGTTCTGCATTTGCATCAGACAAAACACCATTCTATTGTGCAAGATTTATATCAAGGTGAGCTTTATGTTCTGCCATTGTGGCATAGCGGGAGCTATGGAAATGTGTTCCATTGGAATTCTACAAAGAGCAAAATGTTCTAAATCACCTCGATAAGGCCAGGGTTAGGACAAAAATGGGATATTTTACACAAATCTGTGCGAATTTATAACTCACCCCTACATGCCAATTGAATTAATTCAACAAATATGTCTCCAATTAAGGTATCCGACCACCCTAAAACTGTGAATTTTGCCAAAAATTAACAAATTTTTTTTATGATTTCCTTTTATGGGCCATCTTATTAGCTTTATAAAAATACCAAGTTTATTATTTTCCGTTCACCAGAACAAAACTACAAGTGTTTTAGTAAAAACAGATGCCATTACTTAAAGCAAGATGTCATACTTTAAAACGCGTTTGACTCGAAATGTGATTTTTTGAAAATAATCAAACGGGGTCAGCGATTGCGAAAAACGTTTTGAACATAATTAACTGTGAAATTTTTTCTGTAAGTTCTGTGTATAATAGTAGAATTGTTTTAACCTTCAGATTTATCAATCACTGTTTTATTACAAAATTTGCAGCCCCTTATGTGAATATAATCACTGTTTTTTTTTTTAAGCAATTTCATATAATAACAGAGATAAAATGCTCTAGTTTTTGAAAAAAGAAAATATCTCTTATCCTGCAGGTCATTTCAAAATTGAATAATATAGCAACACATTAGATTGAAAAAATTGAAAATTTGTTCATAAACCTTTGGTGCAGAATGGGCCGCGTTTATGCTATTTTTTTGTAAATTTTTACCTATTTTTTCCCTTTTTAGTAATAATAATTTCTTTTTCTCTTCTTAATTTTAGCACATTTTTCTTAAAATGCACTAAACAAATCTAAAAATAACAAAAAAATCCCCATATCTCCTTTTTTTTAAAAAAAAAAGTTGTCGCAACCAGTCGGATGGATACCTTAAGGCAGTGATTCCCAAAGTGGTCTATATGGACCCCCAGGTGTCTATGACGACCTGAAAGGGATCCATGTCAGCGAAAAAATAATTTGGGGGTTCATGAAATGTAAATGGGGTCTACGATAGCCTAAACAAGATCGTGACTTTAATTTTAAAAGAAAACTGAATCAAGTGTGTGGGGGTGTCTGCCTATTCGGCACCCCTCTCTCACCGTCTTGCCTACCTAAAGATATGGGGAAAAACAAATCATCACCAGCAACTTCCATAATAATTATTATTTTATTTCTCTTCAAACACAATCAATCACAAGTGAAACTACAAAAGGAAACCCTAGGAGTGATATATAAAGCGAGCTATCTCTCAATGTATAATTCTAAGTAAACACGACTAAGTGACCTAGACAAGGAGAACAAGCGCTACTGATCTGATAACTAAATATGATTCAATCTATCTGGATCCTTAATAATAATTTAATATCTTAACAACTATTTCCTTAACTCGCGCTATGTTTGTGAATGAAATATTCTAATATTCGCACTTACGTATCACCGCAACAGCTTTCTGGCTCCTTCTATATTACATCTACAAAACCTATAGACTTTATACAGTCAAACTAATTTAAATATCATGGTTTCTTCTTGAGAGGTTGTGAATTAACGTGAATGCTAGCCCCATAGTTTCACCAAGAGGATTAGTGGAAAAAATGACGCGAATAGCTCCTTCACAAGTGTAAACCGGATTTACCTATTTAACAGCTTTATTTACTAAATTTACTGGGATTAATATGAAATTACAAGGCGATAGTATAAATCTGATTTCAAAAGGACCATCAATTCAGTGTTTCTTGCCAGAATCAAGCTAAAAGTATATAAAACTGGACGTCGCGAATTTTAACAGTTTTTCAATATGTCACAGACATGACAGACCAGAAAAATGACGTTTTTTTACCTATGTCCAACATTTAAATGCCCTTTATTCAGGTTTTAAAACTAGGTTTGAGAATGCTTTCACTATATGGTGATATGGAGGTAATGAATTCATGTTGTATGCTTATTAAAAAAATGTCTGATTACAAAAGAAACTGATTTTAATAGCCCTGGTGAAGATCTTAAAATGAAGTTTAGAATCGAATGTCAGCAATTTTGACTTTAAGAAGATATACATGCTATCCGAATTATGGAACATCTCAAGAAAGTTTTTAATTACTTTTCGCAGAGAGGACGAGTTTCAGCGCGCTTGTGTCAATCTCCAAAATAAAAACAGAAAGGAAAAAAAAGAAAGATTGGATCCTACTAACCGAGGAGATTTAGGGTCAAAAATGAAAAGATTAAAGCCAAATGTTGAAAATTTGTTATTGAAGCAACAGATTCATCCCATCCATTAAAAACAATTGTTATTTTATGTAACAATATTATTTCATATATTAATTAAGTTTTAATTTAAATAATTCACATGTGTTTCTTTTTAAGCAATATACTTAATTACAGTTAGAAACATAAAGCTTTTATAGTGAGTAGGGCTATTCCAGCTGTCAAAAAACATTTAAGCTGATAAATTTGCAAAAATTTAATATTTGTTAAGTAGGGGTCTACACAAAACCGAAAAATATGTCAAGGGGTCTATGAGACAAAAGAGTTTGGGAACCTCTGAATTAAGGCTTAGTATGACTCCTTTTGATAAAATCATACTTATAAACATATTATCCCTTTGTAAAACTGCCATATCATTATTTCTGTGTTTACTGGATTTTTTTAACATTGATATGGGAGTTATCATTGATATGGGAGTAATCATTAATATTCCGTTGCGTAATGTTGGAACGAAATAAGCCTAATCTACCTTAAATTTCCGTATATAAACCAGTGCCGATTTAAGCTTATTTCCAGCCCTAGGCGCAGAAGATCTACAGGCCCCCTTGGCACAGGCGGATCGAAATTTATTACCAAAATCAGGTAAGTCCAGCTTATCCGGACCCTGGTCCCCTTGGCGCCCACCCCAAGCGCACATTGGATAAACTGGCACTGGCATAAACCGATAATTTTTGAAACTTTTTCTTACTTATAGCACAGGGATCGGCTTACATACGGATCTACTAATCTCGAAATAAACGTAGTTTGGAAAAAATAAGCTTTTTAACTCTCCGTTATAGCCCATGCGAAAGTTGTTTGAATCGTTTAATTTTTTGGGTGTTTTGAAAGGAACTTGTATTCAAAAACAAAGAAAGAAAAAGTCACATACACCCTTCAAAGTCCGTGTTCGAGTTATTGAAAAGCACCTAAATTTCATATTCACTCACTGGGATACCTGAACTTGTAATTTGAAATTAGCAGTATACGAATTTGTTTTTCCCCTCATAACTTGCGCAAAATATAAGATTTACACAGATAGTGTTGTTGTTGCTTATGCCACCTGTCTGACGTAGTCAGATCGAGGCCCACAAAATTCATCATGGCAACGGGCTAGAGATACGTCTGTCATTAGCCTAAGCTTTGAGCCCATGAAGGTGACAGCACGATTTTGCTCACGATAGATGGCGACACCATTCGGATCCACAGATTTAACGAGCACGTTTTCCGTTTGTACTCGGCGAGTATTTGGTGGCATCGGGCATCGAATCCAGGCCTTCCGGTCTGGCGTCCGATGCTCTAACCACTAGGCTACCCACGGCCCAACAGATAGTGTTCAAGATGAATGAAAAACAATGTGTTAGCTTCAGGTAGGGTTACCAGAAATAAAACTATCGTCGTTGACGTCTGGCGTTTCACTTTGCAACAATTTGATTGGAAAATATTCCACCCGTTTCACCATCTTAGAAAGATTTTCTCATGGCAAAAGGAAAAAATCACAAGTTTTTTTGCCTGCTTATCTACGGTTTCGAATTTTGGGTAAATTTTTGAAAAAAACGCACTCTCGGCTTATTTTCGGAAATATATGGTATCACAATGCATGTTTGTTAAAGCCCTTTTTAAAGTATTGCAATAATCTGCAAATAAAACCGAATACATTTTTAGTTTAGTGTAAAGATCAGAAAGCTACCGTGAAAAAAATTAAAAATGTTTAAATTAATCAGTTTAATATTAGAAGGAAATTAAAATTTGTTCTTAAAAATAATATCAAGTTCCACGGAGGATGAAAAATGCTGAACCATTAATATACAAGGGGTGATCAAATGAAAAGGTACGAAACGACATAAAAAGGAAACAGTTAAATATTTGCATATTCCGCCAAGGGAGAATGTAGCGAGACATCTCGGGATGCCATTGGAGACTCTGACTGGGATCGGATCATGCGCGGGTGCCCGCATGCGCAGGAGAGAGCAAAGGCTCTTATAAAAAGCGGCGTCCAAATGATGCGAGCACAGAATTACTCGAGCACAGAAAAAGCATTAACTCCGATGTGTACTGTGAGACACTCCGACGCCTACGCAGGTCCATCAAGAACAAAAGACCGGGGCTGCTCACGGAGGGTGTGGTTCTGCTCCATGATAACGCGCGTCCACACGTCTCCAGAGTCACACAAATGGAACTGGACAAGTTCCAATGGGAGACGTTGGACCATCCGTCCTACAGTCCGGACATGTCACCCTGCGATTTCCATGTGTTTGGTCCACTGAAGAAACACCTGAAAGGAAAGCGCTTCAACTCGGACGACGTACTCAAGGACACTGTGAAGGACTGGGTCTCGTCACAGCCACAGGAATTCTGGGAACAAGGAATCCTGCGGCTTGTTCATCAGTGGGATCGTTGTGCTCAGGCCTATGGTGTATATTTTGAATAAAGTCTATATTTGTACCCACCGTGTCGTTTCGTACCTTTTCATTTGATCACCCCTTGTAGTACATGGTAACGTTGCGAGATATGAATAATTTTTGAACTTGTGTATCTCATTTGACACGAAACAGTCCACGCTAAAAACGATATTATTACACACACAAGAATTTCGTTTTTAATACAATAACATTACTGCGTAAAATGGTGTAAATACAACTCAATTATGCGATCAGGAAACAAGATAAGGGAAACTAATTTGCTTGTTAAGTTAAATAGTGCTACAAATTTCATAGCAAATTTATTTAAAGTGTCTATTATGTAGCAATAAGATGGAAAAGTTGATATAACCGTTTAAGTGGAACGAGTGTCAGACTAAAGTTGTAGGCAGTGGTTTTTCAATAAGGAAATGAAAAAATTATTGTAAAAGGATTGAGACACGCACGTCAAAAAGCACTAATGACTCCCTGTGACGTCACGTGGTGGCCTCTCATTAGCTGCAATTGCCTTTCACTGAAACGAAGAACCAAAATAAAATTTGAATGATGTTACTTAAGTAAGCTATTTACTGTCAGTTGGATTATGCTGATTTGTTAAAAAAACATTCTATGTTTTGTAAAGATGTATATTTTTAAGGGGACGGGGTATAATTTAAATAAAAATCTTTGATTCGGTGGTCTTTTACGATTTTTTGTTTCAAACCTATGAGAAGGCTACGATTTGGGCTCTAGGTGCCACAAAAAGCAAAGCATTTATTTTTTTAAGAATAAATTCAAAAGTTATTGAAAAGGGTTTAAATACTGCTCCTCTTAACAATAATTGATATACGTGCATATGAAATTCAATTTTCAAATGTATCGAACAATGTACAACTAAAATTGGGACCATGTTTTTTGCGACAGCATGATTGAAATTGATAAAATGACTTTTTATGGATTCTTATTAAAATTCCTTAAAAAACATTTGCAAGCCAGCGGCGCACATAGGAAATTTTCAAGAGGTGGGGATCCAGGTTCGGAAGTCCACCATTTTCGTATCATGCTCCAATAAGCCGTCCAACATATTATTTTGATTTTGTCGATTTTTGGGAACAAAAAGAGTAAAAAGTTAATTGTTGAATAAATAATTAGCATTAATCAGTATATTAACAATTAATAACAAAAATTAAAGTTTACGTACTGTATACATAAGATAATAATCAATAAAAAAAATCAAGGGCTATGGGGGGATGGACCCGGGGACCCCCCTTCCCCTTATTCTGCGCGCCACTGAACAACGCTTACCAACTTTTCTTTCATATATTAATAGCAGTAACTAGAAAAATATCAAAACGTTTGGCAAATTAGAAGAGAGAGAGAAAGCCTTAGTTTTTTAAATGAAGGAAAACTAACAACTTTTTTGCTTTGATATACATGAGTTTATAGTGGTTAATATGGAGGTCAAGCGTTTACTAAATCAAACAAATTACAATACCCTTTTGAGTTACATTGCCGGAAAAATCAAAATCCTTGAACTCTGTTTATTAGTCTAAAATTGAAAAATAATCATTTCAAGTCTGTTTGCTAGGTTTTATTCGAACACTTATTTCAAAAGGTTTTGTGTTTTCTTATCAAAGTATAATGTGGACAACGTGCAGTTTAACTCTAATATGTTGTTCATGCATGGAATAATTAATATTGATGGTTAGTGTTAGCCTCTTCAAGCTCTATCTTGTGATCAAGTTCTATTTCATTATATAGGTTTTGTACACTTGTAATAATTCCAATCATGTATTTAGTTCCCTTCGGTGCTGCCTGGGGTTGTTGCAGCATGTTATTTGATCACATCTATCACTATAATATGTTCCATGATTGTCATGAGCTATGAATGATTAATAATCATGTCAACTCCTACTCAATTCCATACAGTATAAAATTCAGGTCAAATGATCAAGGCAGAGTTTTCGTTTCATGCAAGCTCAACATGATGAAAAAGAAGAAAAAATTAATTTGTAACACTTAAAGAATAAATTAATAAACTTATTAGAACAATGGATAAAACTGATGCTAAAGTGCAGCTAGAACAATGGATTATTGAAAAAAAATAAGCTTTGAAAATTGTTTCAAAGAACGAAGCTTGAATTTTCAAGAGAATTAGTTTTGTTACATAAAGAAGTGAAACTAAATGGAAAGTTACACGATTTTTCTCTATCTCAAGATCTTCATCTTTTTACGACTAGAAAGCATATATTTATGTTTATAATGATAAAATAAAGTAGCTGCGAAAAGATTGACACAGATTATTTTTAAATAAGCTTATTATTATTTTTGTGTTCAAAGTTCAGTTAATAGCTTGATAATTTGAAGTTGAAAGGAAAGAGTTATCAAAAATTACTTAGAACATAAGATGCTCTTGTACATCGGGTCATTCGGAGTTGCAACTGAATCGCAAGAGGAAACAGCCGTTGAATATTTATAACTATTTTCTATTAAAATAAATAAACAATGGAAGTAAAAGTTTTAACTCATTGAAATGGCATCTTCCATATTTTTAAAACTTCATTCCAAAAAACAAAAACAAAAAAAAACTCGTCCTAAAAGTAAGAATTTATACTGCAGTATGGTATATGCAATTTATATAAAGAAAACTACCCTGAAGTCCCAAAACTTGCCATTATGAAATGCCTCTTAAGACCTCCTTGTGCTAGACCAGGGGTGGGCAAACTTTTACATGACACGGTCTACTTCTAATTTTTTCAAGGTGTTGCGGTCCACTCTGTGGCGTAGGTGTGATAAGCAAAAAAAAAAAGCTCAACAATATTTATATTATAACAATAATAAAAACAGAATATGTACTTACCTACAAAAACTTACACTTTTAAAACTGTGTTTTAAGTAAAACGCAAAATAGAAACATAATACTTATACCCACGAATTTAATATCAAATGATGCATTTATTATCAAACAATTCAAAATACATCAAAAATAAATCATTTTAATTTATAGTTAGTTCTCGTAGTTAAAGTCTCAGTAGAAGATTTAGTCTGCATACTATCCGTACCAATCTTGAATATCTCGGAATATAATTACTAACTGTTAATCTTGCAATGGATTCTAAGTGGTCGTCTGTGAAACGGGAATGATACGTTGTTTTAATTATGTCTGTCGTTGAAAATGTAGATTCACATAGGCAGGTAAAGCGAAATAACGATGTTAAATGAATTGCAGCTTTTTTTAAATTAGGATACTTTACTTCGTCCATTAAATTCCAAAAGTTATTCTTCTAAAATTGCGTCCTTTTGAAGAGGAAAAAAAAATTGTGTTTCAAGAGAGATAAAGAGAATATTTAACACATATTTCTCTTTCCACTATTTTGCTTTGTCGAGCTTGTCTTACAGTGTGTAAGCAGTAATGACTTCAGACACCGTACCTCTAGAAACCTCTACATACTGGAATGTTTCAGTCACACTTGCTCCAGCTAGACGGGTTCCCACAATTTGACCTCTTTGAAAATCTGAGAGATCCAACATTTTATAATTTTGAAAAAAAAATCCGTCTTACATAACTCCAATAAAGCTATATATATAACGAATACTATCAGAATATATACATTTCTATTTATAAAAAAAATCTGGTAGCTATTATTATACTTTAATGCTTACGAAGTGCATTCAGAAATATCACTTTTACTCACAGGTGTTTCCAGTATTTTGATAATCCCCTGTGTTTCTTTTAGTATGCACGATTAAGATCTTATGTGAAGGCGGTCACCCCAAAATGTCTTGGCGGTCCACCTGTCGATCGCGATCGACTTAATTCCTACTCCGGTGCTAGACGAAGCTCAATAACTCAAAGTGGCTTCGATTTAACAAGTTCCATTCTACATTCCCCAACACCAAGGCAAGGCCTAGTCCAGCCCATGCTCTATTTGGAGTCACATGCTACAAGTCACACAGATGAGTCATAAATCGTCATATCAGTCCAATGTAAAAACACAATCCTACGTATCCCTTCTTCAAAGTAGGGAACCATCCTTTTTGAGCAATGTGTAGCAAGACCACATGTTAAACGAAAGATATAGACGGCTGACTTCAGGTACGGCTAAAACTATCCACATGAAGAAGTAAAGCAATACAAGTGTCTTTTCGCCTGAGGAACCGGGATACACAAAGAAAGGGTAACAGACAGATGGTCATCAAAGGGGCTATGTTACAGGGAAGACATACAGAGACAATACATCACAAGACATGTAAGCTCCAACCTGATTGCTACAGGACTCTAGACAGTAAGTGTTCGAATTGTCGAGAGTTTTACAATATAGCTTCGAATTGCTGCGTGTTGTAATCTGGCCAACCACAGATTTTGCTTCGAAATATTGAGTGTGCCAAAACGTATTGTCTTAATTCGAAATATCAAGAGTTTTTTTAGAGACTGAGCATATACTTCGAATTAGCAAGAGTCGACTGTACTTGCATTTTGCTGTTCCATGACTTTTTGCGCTTCAGTGTAATAATGAATAAACAAAATACTATTTGAGTAAACAGGAATATTGTAATACAGTCGACTCTTGCTAATTCAAACCTTCGATAATACGAACCTCTCGCTAAGTCGAAGTATATGCTCGGTCCCTAGAAAAACTCTTGATATTTCGAGCTAACACAATACGTTTTGGTATACTCGATATTTCGAAGTAAATTCTGTGGCTGGCCACATTACAACACTTAATAATTCGAAGTTATCTCATAAAACTCTCGACAATTCGAACATTTGCCTGTAGCAAACAGGTTGGAGCCTACATGTTTTGTGTTGTATTGCCTCTACGTGTCTCAACTGTAACGTACCACCTTTGATGACCAACAGTCTGCTACGCCTACTTTGTGCTTCTTGGTTCCTCAGGCGAAAAGACACTTTAATTACTTTCCTTCTTCAAGGGGACAGTTTCGGTCGCGCTTGTTGCCATCCACCCATATTTTTAGTTTAGCACGTGGCCTTGCCATGCATGTGTTCAGTAAGGATGATCCACTATTGTGAAAAGAGATGCGTAGGATTGTGTTTTTTGCGTCGGAGTGACATGACTCATCTGTGTAACTCATGGCACGTGGCACCAAATAGGGCATGGGCTGGACTGGACCCTGCCATGAGGAACCAATGGGGTTGGGGACAGTGTCTAAGGGAACTGGGTGCTAAACTATTTTATTTCCATTTAAAAATGGAAGAGATTTGGTGTGGTGCGTGAAGGAGCCCTGTTCGAGGATTACTACATAAATGTATTCTTTTAATACAGGACCTTTTAACTTCTGTATCATATATTTACTCTTTAAAAATACTTAAAAGTAATATTGTACAATTGTTGTTTTATTACATAGTTTAAAATTTAAATGAGTTAGAAAAAAAATTTCACTTCGTGTATTTTGGGAGGTTTTTTTTTTAACCCTCTTGATAGTTCGAACTCTTGATAATTCGAAGTTTTTCATTGGTCCCTCCAACTTCGAATTATTGAGAGTCGACTGTATAACTAACTAGACCGTTATACCTTGTGCCATCTGCATTTATGATAACAGACAATAATAAGTAAATAAAGATATCTATATTGTGGTTGAGGACTGTAATGCATACACAATAGAGCACAAATGACGTATTTTTCCCATAATGTACACTAATTATATGCATATAATAGATTTATACGTGCATAATTTGTGTTTTTTGTGCAAGTTTTTATAACCTGTTTGAAAGAAAATATAAATTTGACTCATGGTCAGTTCGACGAACGACTTGCTGCTTGGAACGGGACTCAGTCGTAAGTCAAGGAGATCCCGTATATAGCTAACAAAAATTAAATTACTCAAAGATATACTTTGTTGCATGTCTTGTGATTTCTACGACCTTGCTAAAATAACACGTAATGTTATTTAACAAGTTTCCTTTTATTTAGTAAATGAACTAATCGGCTCCAGAGAGACAGAGAAAAACATGTTTTACACTCAAATCGTCTTACTTTTACTAAGTTAATTTTTTTTTTTGTTCCCGGAGGACAAGTTCTTAAATATATGCAACATAATGACCCTAGGCTCACCATAAAGATATAAATCAAACCAGTTTCCCTGGCGGGAATGTGCATTAATTTGCTCTTCTTGAGATAATCTGGCAACAGCTCCTGAAGCACGCAACTTTCTTTCACTGGCAATTACCGGCGTGCGATTTTTGATGATAAAAAATGTTCAAGAATTTCTTGACATAAAAAAAGAAGTTACTTTTTTTACGATTTATGAAATATACACCAAACTGTTAATACCCATAAGAATTTTATTATTTTTTTTTCAAGCATATTTTTTCCATATGCGTCTACTTCAAGGCACATAGATGACTGGTTTACCTTGAAATGGATGCAATATTGAATCATCGTTAAATGGAATTTTTTTCTATTTGACCTCCGTTTATCCAAAGGAGTTATTCTTTTCGTGTAAATGGACAGTTTTCAGTTGTCCTAGACAAACAAGTTTGTCCTTAATCTATGTTATACAGCTTCAGATTTTATATTTTACTTAAAACAGACCGTTAATAAGTTATTTGTTGACGCAAAAACTCGACATCGTTGTGAAAAACAGACAAAGATTAATCCATGCTTCTATATTTTCCTTTGAAATATATACATTATATTTTCTAAAGGGATTTTTTTTAACACTTTTCATCAATTTTATCTTGTATTTTAATGCAGCTTTATACTGTTCTACAACATATCTTAAATCTTTAACTTATTTTTGGTGAGTGAGTGAATATTAACATCGCCCTATTCAGCTACACGAGATCTTTTGGAGACGAACCTCGTAATTTTGAACCATTGTCAAGTGACGCAGACGACACCTGAGCATGCTCTCCCTCTCCTAATTTCTACATCACACCAACGGGAGGATGCTTGAGCCCCGATAGATTTAACGTGCATCAGCCTCTCTACACGGCGGGTCTTCAGCGGCACTAAGCTCGAACTCATGACACACCACCATGAGTCCGTGTAACTTATTTTTGGATAGAAGGATACATTCTTATGGATAATTATGTATAATTTTGATAAAATTATCTTGCTTATTTCAAAACTAGTACAAGTTTTCTCTCTCTCTCTCATCTATTGTGAAATAATTGTTGTTGTCGTTGTGTCCTTCCCGAAGGGAAGGAATGAAAGTTGCCAGAGCCTGTAAGGTTGGACTTCTTAACGATAGATGGCGTCACCACCTATCTCCACCTCCACAATTTATTCATGGAACTGAAGGGGAGGGAAATATTCTCCAGCCCCCTGCACTCGTGGTTTCTGCTGCGACTGCCCACAAGACTTTCGGACCCACTGATTTAACGAGCACGTACTCCGTGTGTACTCGGTGGTATTTGGTGGCATCGGGCATCGAACCTAGGCCCTCCGGTCTGGAGTCCGATGCTAATAATTTTTTAAAAAAATTAATTGTGTGGATTTTTTTGTTTTGTTTTTTTGCGTGAAATTTTTATTAAAAATCCTAATTTAATGGGAAAATAGAGATTTCTCGTGTCTACCCATTTTCTTGATCTAAAATCATAATCTCTTAAAAGAAAGTTCAACAGAAAACATTTGTTTCGGCTATATTTTTGATTTTTTAAAAATATTTTAAAGGAGAAAGTCACAAATTACGTGTTGTTCCTATGCATGAAATGAACGACCGACAAAGCTATCATTAAGAAAAAATTACCGTAAAATTTTCATCATTGATTGATTTATGGTTCAGTTGAAAGTACAGTTTTTGTCTGTTCATTTAACAAAACAGCTCAAGCATTTTATTTCACTAGAAACAATTATAAGTAATAGGCTATGAGATTTCATAACCTAACAATATACTTTAAAGAACTGTCCAACATTACGAAAAACCTACATAAGTTAAGGTGGATGTTACACTTTTTTAATTTTTATTCTGCACGCGTGTGATTTACTAAAAAGTAATATAAATTCTACAAAGTCCGCATTCATGGGGTATGGAGTAATTGGTTAATTCCAAAAAAATTAAGCATTACCCAAAACAAAATTTAGATATATTAAAAACTTTTATTCAATTTCGCAAAAACTTACTCTACTGCTTGTCTGAGTAAGAGAACGATTGCTTGTTATAAGTATGTTTAAAATTTAATGTCTAGACAACCATTCCAAAAATAGCTCGATTTTGACTAAAAAAAGGCAATAAATAGCTTCAAAAATAGCCCATTTTGTACTTAGCGATAAAATATATTCAATTTCTCATAATTTTACAAGCATTGAAAGCATATTAGATTAATTTTTTACTCGAAAACATTCCCAGGTCAGGGATAGTTATTTGAAATATTCCTTATACTTTTAAAAATGACTTTTTTTTCAATTTCTCTCTCACTTTCACACATTTCTCTCTCTCTCTTTCTTTCTCTCTCTATACATGGGAGAAAAAACTGACTCATCCACTCATCACAAGATCTACAGAACTATTAGACTTACAGACTTGGAACACACCAGACATGTTTCTTTTGTTGAGAAAATATCTGCTAAGAACGAATGTTATGGAAATCGAAATCCAAAGGGGTATGTGGGGACTTAATAATAAAAAAAAATTCCATTTTTGAACTGTTAGATCGACAGACTTGAAAATTGGTAAGCATGTTTCTTTTGTTGAATATCGATGCTCTAACGAGGGTTTTGGGGGAAATCGACTCTAAAGGGGAAGGGTATTATGGGAGTGGGTAAAGGATTTTTCTTCAGTTTCAAACGTTCAAGTTCCGACCTTTTTAAATCGAGAGGCGAGGGTCATCAGAATGTTTTTCAATTCTATTGAAAGTTTAATTCTAAGGCTTAACTTATATCAATACTTAAAAATATTATATAGTCATTCTACATCATGAAGTACCGTCAAAGTAGAAATAAATAGTTAGAAATAAAGTTGAATATATTTATAATATAACTTTATTTTTAAAAAAGATCGAATTTAAGAAATAAGTTATTAGATTCAATGTTTCTGAAAGTATTTAAAATTTTAATCAAGTTGATACACTATAAATTTTTGGCATCTCTCGACCTTGTAAAACCGTCACAATTTTATACCTTTAAGATTTAGTGAAGAAATTAAGAAATAAAAGGCCTTGAGTTTGAGAAGAAATTAATCTAATTTTTAATGGAAGTTACATACTAACGTCCTTCAAAATGGCACACTTTTAAAATGACCTGATTTTCGAAGCTTTTTGATTTTAAATCACTCACACACACCTTTGAGTGCGGAAGTCTTCCTTTAAAACTCGTTAACCTTTAAGAAAAACAATTTGCGAGATAAAGAAGAGCTTTGCACGTGGGAAGGCTTACGGAAAATTGGAGAAAAAAGAAAAACTGGTCTCTTGTGTAAGTTTACTCACGGAGAGAGAAAATACAAAAACCTTGTGTTTACGGTTCTACTACTCGTTCTTCGCAGCAGGCGAAGAAATATTGGTTAGAGGGGGAAAATTCTACATTCTTTTCTTCAAAGTTGAGAAACACTTTCTTACATCCCTCCAGGGAAGTTATTGTTGCTAAAAGAATTGAAGAGAAAATGGTAGAAAGGGTATTGCTTGGCAACGGGAATTTTTCGTGCAAGGGTGTAGTTGTCAACAAAAACGTGATTCCCTTAAAAACTTTTGCAATTTTCATTGCAATGGGAAAATTGATATCTAAAAGGGAACTCAAAAAAGGTATTATTAATTAATTAATTTAATTAACATGGTTAACTAACTGCAAAAAATAATTTCCTAACTATCAAGACCACTTTTTTTCTTGTATTCGATTTCTTCTTTTGAAATTACCATAGACATCAGTATATAAGCCAAGAATTTTTGGAGCTTTTTTAAAGCTAAAAGTACGGGAAATGAGGAAATAGCGGCCAGTGAGCCCCATGCGACTTTCCGACATAATCTGAAAACCAAATAGACAAAAAATTTCTGTATATAGGTAAACAAAGTTTTTCTTGCATGAAGGTCAACAAGAGTAAATATAGATGCAATCTGGCTGAGATTAACTTGCAGGCTGTGATGAGAATTTCTACAAGCAATGCCACTCCTGATTTAAAAAAAATAAAGAAAAGAGTGAGAGGTTATAGTCTCATTAAACTGATTCTAAAATTAAATGTGCTTGTGTGTGTGCAGCTATAAATAATATGAAAGTACAGTAAATAAATCGAATAAAATGACCACTATTTTATTTAATTTACACTGCTGGCCACCGTAAATGCAACACCAAGAAAGACAAGAGATAGCACAACAAAATTTATTTTGTCCAAGTATCAAATCATAAAATTTATAGACCTCTGTGAAGTGTGGCTCCTGCCAGAATCAGTAGCCAGAGTAGCCACCATTGTTGGAGATCACCGCTGCCACACGCCTCAGCATTGATTCAAAGAGACTTTGGATGTGTTCTTGGGGTACAGCAGACCAAGCAGCTTCCACACGTTGCCAAAGTTGATCTGGTGTGGCAGCTGGGGGGTGATCTGGGTCAATCGTTGAGCAACCATGGACCACATGTTTTCTAACGGCGAAAGATCCGGAGAGCGAGCCGGCCACGGAAGTAATTCAATCTGGAGATTGACGAAGAACCTTTGGACAATACGTGCAAAGTGTGGTCGCACATTATCCAGTTGAAATATGGCTTTAGCCAAGCCCTGAAGGCAAGGAAGGACAACTGGCTCCAACACCTCGGAGATGTAGCGCTGGCTGTTTAAAGTACCGGCAATGCGTACTAGAGGAGTGCGAGAGTGATATCCAATACCGCCCCATACCATAATACCAGATGCAGGACCAGTGTGGCGGTGCATAACGCAGCTGTTCAGCATCCTCTCTCCACGGTGTCTCCAGACTCGAATCCGACCATCGTGGTGTTGCAGACAGATGCGTGACTCGTCAGTAAAAACAACTTCATTCCATTCTGCCACTCACATTCTTCTTTCATCGCACCATTGGCGGCGGAGACGTCTGTAGTTCTGCGTCAAGGGTAGACCAAGCAATGGACGTCTTGCGGACAAACCACTCTGCTGTAAACAGCGTCGAATTGTACGCGTAGACACTGAATGATGCGTTACAGACTCAATGTGTTGTGCTATGGTTCGTGATGTGACTGAGCGCTCCGTCACTGCCATGCGCACAATTTGCCTGTCCTCACGTGAAGGGGTGCACTGAGGTGGATGCGATAGACCACGTCGGTCCGTCGTACCCTCCTGCATCCAACAATCACATATCCGCATTACAATTGTTTGGTTTCGTCCAACACGACTACCGATTTCACTGAAAAATAATCCACAATCTCGGTAGACCACTATTCTTCCTCTGTCGAACTCGGATACTTGATCAAAAGCAGATAGCTGTTTTCTACGAGACATAACTGATCGTTTTTTGAAAAAACCACAAGAAAAACACAATTGCCGAACTTGAAATCGTCGAAATCTCCAAGCCTTAAATAGCGCTTTGAGATGGCGCCACAGGCGTGCGTGATCTGTGTCTGCGCTGAAATTCTAATCATTTGCATATCTCACTTCCACTAATACATGCTGTAAATTTCATGTTATTTGCGTGCTTCCTTCAGGGTGTTGCATTTACTGTGGTCAGCAGTGTATGTTAATTGATTTTTGTGTGATACAAAGGAGGTGGGTAAAGATCGGCTTTTTTTCGCCCATCATAGTCATGAAAATTCAAAGTATTTATTGGAGCTATATTATTATATTTAATGTGAACTTTAGGTATGATCTTTACTTTTATTCTAAAATAGTAAGAAAAAAATAGCTTGTCACATAAAAAGTGATTAAACTTGGCAAATTCGTTGAGTTTAGTTATTTTAAGCGCTTTTTCTTACTTTCATTAAAAAAAACCTTTTAAGCGCTTTAAGAGCCACTATATTTTTTGGTCTCTCAAATACTATAATAATAAGGCTTTTAAACTGATATTCATTTGTTTTGGTGCATCGAGCGCGTTGATGTGATACGAAACAAAATAGCTTGTCCGCGAATTGGTCAGATTGATCGGATGGGCAAGAAAAAGGGCGATATTAGTTGACTACTAGTTGATTGTTAAGTGACTCTGATCTTCCAGATTTTCCATGATTAACATGGAAGGAGCTTCGATACTTAACTCTTGGGATATATCAGCTTAAGCAAAGCTGATAATATACTCACGAACTCCTTAATCAATCGGGGCTGTACTCTCTTTACGTAAATGGAGAAGATTCCTCAGTTGTTCGACTCCAGTTGAGAACACGACACAAAAAGCAAGTTCAAAAGTATATAACATATGGATAAGAACAGGTATAGGTCATAATCCAAACGTTGAATGGTATCGTCAGTGCAAAGTTGGTGCTAGAGTTGTTGGCTGCTGTGCACATGTTGCATCTGTACTTTGGTATTTGGAATACTGGCACCATAATCACACTCAGACAAAAACACCAAGTCTTGGATATGCTTACACTTCAAGACCCTGCTATTGGATGGTCCAGTGACGATTCAGCCAGTGAAAGTGAGAAGGAAATATAATCGAAGATATTTGTTACAAATAGTTTAACGTTGGTATTTTTTCCTTTTTCTCTATTTAATAAAATGTTTTTTTTTTTTAAAACAACCTAACATTTTTATTTGGACTGAGTATTAGTGTTAAAAAAAATGCATGATATTAATTTGCCGATGGGTGAAAAAAGGCCGATCTTTATCAACCTCCTTTATACCTTTTCTAAGATGTAAAGTTAATTAAAGAATGTAATCATTTTTAAAAAAAGGTGCAGTACGTGTATTCTCCGCTTCTACAATGTGACCCTCGAACTAAAACAGTTACCCACCGCTGGCTTAATATATACGGATTCACACTTAATATATACCAATCGTGAAAAAAATTATTTTAGAATTCTTTTTCCACATCTTTTGTTAACCATGCGTAAGTGATTTTAATTATATATATTTTTGTGGTGCATTGAATACAATCTGTATTCAATCTGTATTGAATACAATCTTTGAAAGTTGGTGTCAGAAACAGAGTTTCCGAATAGTTCGCAAAATTCACATTCATGGTTGGTTAGTGTTTTGTTATGGACAATAATTAAATTGGACCAGAGGTTCTATAGACAGCATCGGCAGTTTGGATGCAGTTATCTTCGTACAAGTCCTCACGGGCGTTGTAGCTTATGTGCTGCAATTTTGCCAGAATGTCATGGACAGGAAAAAGGATGTTCTGTGTTAAGCTCCATGTCGAGACAGTGTTTGTAGGAAGAGTAATTTCTTGTCGAGTTCTGAATTTTCATGCCCTTAAAGTGTCCTGTTCTAAATCTTGTTAATACACTTGCCAGGCTTGTATCAATTTCAGGAATTTGGAGTTTCAGCTTCATTTTTCTATTGTTTAAGTCTTGATTTTGCTACTCAGTTTATATCGCTTAGGGTGACGAGCATTGCAGTGTTGGCGTTACTGTTAAATTGCTAGCGTCCTTTGCCATGGTTTCAGCCTCCTCATTTTCATCAATATCAACATGCGCCATGCCATTGGAGGATGCACTGTTTTTTTTTAAACTGAGAAACTGACGAAGTGCATAGTGTGTATTAGTAATAACCCTGTGAGGGAATAGCCTTTAGGAATTGCTTGGAGAGAAGATTTACAGTCATTGAAGATTATAAGCCCTTTAGCACTTTCTTTTTCGCTGAGGTTTATGAAATTAGAGTATTTGGTGTGGTTGGATGCTATCATTCGCTCACTGAATATCTGAATGCATGTGATCTTTCCTCTGAATATTCATTGCCTTTTTTAATTCTAGCATCACCCCTAATTCAAGACGCTTTATTCTCCACTCTCAAACTTATTTCTCCTTAACAAAGAAATATGCTGAGTACCACTACTGTTGGGGCCCAGTGGCCGAGGGATAGCGTATCGTGCTTCCCCACCCCAGTCTGGGGTTATATCCTCCGCTTGGGAAAGGTTGACTCAGCCTTTCATCCCTTCTGTGGGTCGATAAATGAGTACTAAGCTTGATGGGGACTAAACAGTGGAGTTTCGCTTCAGATTGACCCCCTGATCGGGACATCTGCTCATGCACCTCATCGCACAATGGTCACGTATACTGAGATGGGCATAGTAGGCCTTGTCCCTCATGGGCTGTTGGGCCGCTGAATTTATTTTAGCCATACTGTTAAAATTTTCACAAATGTGATCACTTGTAGATTGAAATTGGAGGCATACAAATTTCTCTTCCGTTTATTTTCCAAATAAGAAAAAGAAAAAAGAAAGAAAGGGGGGGGGGGAATGGCCCACACAGTAAATATAAGAAGTACAGAAATATATGTTTTTTTAACGTAAATAAATACTATTTTTATCTATACAAATAAATAAAATTGAAGTGTCTGTTTGTAATTTCAAATTAGCAGCTTTTTACTAAATGCTTTTAAAGCATATACGGTACTTATATCAAAAAATCAATTTTTAAAATTTTTGTCTGTCTGTCTGTCTGTCTGTCTGTCTGTCTGTTTGTCTGTCTGTTTGTTCCGACTAATCTCGGGAACTTCTGGTCCGATATTAAAAATTCTTTCACCAATGGAAAGCTACATTATCAGAGAGTAACATAGGATATATTTTTTTCCATATTCCTACGGGAACGGGAACTATGCGGGTAAAACGTTGACGTTGCTTACTCCCCGCCAAGTTGGCGCAAAATTATGCATTTGCTCAATAATGGAAATTTTTATAAATATTTTCTCATATTTGTAACAAATAACTGAAACATAGTGTTATTTAGCATCTTCACAAAAGCAATTTTTTAAAGGGTTTTTTATGGTTATTATTTACGTTACATTTGTTAAATGTAAAACTCAAACTTTGAGAAATATCGCCCAGTTGGCTAAGAATTTAAATCCCAGATATTTTAATGCAAATTTTCTCCCACTTTTAAAGAGGGAAACGAAATAAAGTTTTAGCGAATTGCGTGCGCGTGATATTGAAAATTCTATGGTAATATTAACTGACAGTTTCATAAAAAGTTTTGATTACTTAAGCAGTTTTGATTAGTTTGAACTTTTTTAACCTAATTATACAATACTAGCTGTTACCCGCCCGCTTCGCTGGGTATTTCATGATGTTTTATAAATTTTACTACTTATATATATATATATGTATAAATTATTGATATCTAAGTCCTAGCATTAAGAATTCGATTGAATTGAAAAATATACTTATACCTGTAACTGTCACCTGTAGATAAAAAAAAAGGGGGGGGGGCAGAACTCATCTAATTTGTATTTTCTAAAAATCTCTAAAATTGAAGCATAGAATGATGTTTGCTCTTTCGTAACTCAAAAACCAAGTGGATTCCCGCAAAACCAATTTTCGGTGGATCTCTACTCCGTAAATTGAACATGCAAGCCAAATTTCAAGTCTAAATCTAACAGAAAAAAACAAAAGTTTTACTATCAATATCCCCGTAATCCCGTTGAGAGCCGTTTTCCAAAATTACCGATCTTAGCGGATTTCAATTCAACAAAAGAAAAAGGCAAACCAAATTTCATTATTATAGTCCTTGTAGTTCGAAAAAAAGTAATTTTTTTTGTCAATACGTCCCAGTAACCTCCTGCAACCCCCCAGAACTTGATTTGCTTAAAATTATTCTTAGTGGATCCCTATTCAACAAAAGAAACATGCTTAACAAATTTCAAGTATATGGATCTAACAATTAAAAACAGGAATTTTTTTCTGTAACTCCTCTTCACCCCTCGCAACCCTCCTTGGGGGTCAATTTTCGTTTTACTCTTTGTAAGAGGAACTCTATTCCATGAAAGGAACATGCCTACCAATTTTCAAGCAGAATGATCAAATAGTTTAAAAATGGAAATATTTATCGATTACGCCTCTTCATCTCCCGAAATTAAACTTGGTATTTGATATTCGCAAAACCCATTTTGTTGCAGTTCTCTACTTTACGAAAGGAATCTGCTTATCAAATTCAAGACTGTACGTCTAACAGTTTAAAAATGGGATAATTGTCTATAACGCCACTTGAACCCCCGCAACGCCACTTCTGGGTCTGTTTTCACAAAACCCATTTTGTAGGGGAATTGCACTCTATGAAAGGAATCTGCTTAGCAAAATTTGAAGGCTGTGCGTCCAATTAATTAAAAATGTAAAAAAATTATCAATAACGCCCCTTGAACCCCGCAACACCACTAGGTGTCGATTTTCACAAAAACACATTTTGCAGTGTATTTCTATCCTATGAGAGGAATCTGCTAACCAAATTTCAAGACTGTGAGTCTAATAGTTTAAAAAAAGAAATAATTATTTATATCTGCCCTTAACCCCCCGCAACACCCCTTTGGGGTCAATTTTCTCCAAACCCGTTTTTGTAGCGGATATTTACTCCATGAAAGAAACATTCCTACCAATTTTCAAGCAGGTAGGTCAAATTGTTTAAAAACGAAAATATTTATCTCTTACGCCACTTATTCCCCTGCAACGCCACTTAGAGTTCTCTTTTCACAAAACCTTCTTATAGCTGATCTCTACTCTATGAAAGAAATCTCTTTATCAAATATAAAGACTGTGCGTCTAATAGTTTAAAAATGGAAATAATTATCTATAACGCCCCTTAAGTCCCCTCAACGCCACTTGGGGGCAATTTTCACGAAACCCATTTTTAGCGTATCTCTACCCTATGAGAGGAATCTGCTTACTAAGTTTCAAGACTGTACGTCTAATAACTTAAAAATAGGAATTTATAACGTCCCTTAAACCCCCCGCCCCGCAATACCCCTTGGGGTCAATTTTCCCCAAACCCATTTTGTAGCGGATATTTACTCCAGGAAAGAAAACTTACCAATTTTCAAGCAGGTAGGTGAACTAGTTTAAAAACGGATATATTTATCTATTACTCCCTTAATCCCCCGCAACGCCACTTAGAAGTCTGTTTTCACAAAACCCGTTTTGTAACTGATCATTATTCTACGAAAGGAATCTATATATCAAATTTAAAGACAGTGCGTCAAATAGTTTAAAAATGGAAATAATTATCTATAACGCCCCCTAAGCCCCTGCAACGCCCCTTGGGGGTCGATTTTCAGCAAACTCATTTTGTAGCGGATCTCTACTCTCTGAAAGGAATCCGCTTACCCAATTTCAAGATTGTACATCAAGTAGTTTAAACATGGAAACAATTATTATTAAAGCCCTTAACCCCCCCGTAACGCCCCTTGCGTTTCGAATTTCGGAAAATCCTTTCTTAGCTGATGTCTACTCTATCAAAGGAACATGTCTACCAAATTTCAAGTCTGTAGGTTGAATAGTTCCAGAGATTCGTGATTAGTCAGTCAGTCAGTCAGTCAGGCAGTCAGTGAGTCGCTTTTCTCCTTTATATATATAGATTCATATTTTGCACAAAATTTTTCACTTATACTGAACCTAGATATTTTACATGGAGGTATTACTTTGAAGATATACTATGGAGGCATCCATACAATGTTACTCGCCGAATAAAATTAGGGAGCTTTACGCAATACTTATTTCATCTTCGTCCTTCTAATCCTCAAACTTTTTGGAATAAGTACAAAGACTACATGGCGGAAAATATTTTGCGACGAAAAACAACCAAATATGCCTTTCAATGAACAAATCTACAACGAAATGCAATAAAGGTTTTCAGAATGGTTAGGAAGAAGCCACATGATTTTGGAATGATTAGCCCTAGACGTGTCGACGGAAATGGCTTTGATAATGAAATTACATGAGAATTAAACTACGATTTTATAGCATTGCAGCATCAAGTAACAGAATTTACCCTTCAATTAACTCCAGAACAAAGTCATGTTTTTCAACAAGTGTTACGCAAAGTAGAATCCACCAGTGTGCACTCTTTTTTCTCGAAGCCCTGAGGGAACAGAAAAAACATTTTTGCTAAAACTTATTAGTAATGATCCCATCAGAAAAACCCAGAAGATAGCAGTTGCTATGGCTTCTTCTGGTACAGCCGCGATTTTACTGACCAAAGATCGCACAGCACATTCCGTTTTAAATTTATCGCTTAATCTTGCATTTGAAGATTCACTCATCTGAAATTTCAGAAAAAATAGCTCTCAAGGCTGGATGCTTCCACAGTGTAAGCTTTTAGTGTGGGATGAAAGTACGATGTCTCATAAGAAAGCTATAGAAGCGTTAAATCGGACTCTTCAGGATTTATGAGATAGTACAGATATTATAGGAGGAATGGTAGCTTTATTATATATTGGCTGGTGAATTCAAGCTTATGGGGAAAAGTTGAAAAATTCAGTCTGAAAACGAATATCCCACGGAGTTCTTAAATTCAATTGAACTTTAAGTTGTGTACCCTCACATAAAACTTCAATTAAAGCTAAATGTACATGTTATGCAGAATCTCGATGCTACTCGACTATGTAAAGGAACGAGGCTTTGGATCACAAAACTGAGGCAGAATATACTTGGTGAACATTTGAACATATGTCATGAAAAGGGATAGTGTTATCATACCTCGAATTCCAAGTATCCCCACTGACCTACCGTTTCAATTCAAAACGAGTCCAATTTCCAGTTTTACTGGTGCTTTTAACAAAGCTAACATTTCAGGTAGCAGGTGCATTTGGAAAAGCAATGAGTTTCCCATGGCCAACTATATGTAGCCTGATCGGTGTGTCCAATGCCCAAATCTTCACATATTAGCAACTGAAGGAAGAACATATAATGTGGTATACAGTAGCATCTTAGAATAATATTCTGTTTTGAGCTCTTTTAAAGAGAAATTATGTTATAGTAGTAGGAATTATGTAGTAGAGGAATTATATAGAAGAGGAATTATATAGGAATTAGTAATTCTTCGATTTTTAAAAATATTAATAGTTTTAAGTATTGAATTTTTGTTTTTAATTTTTATAATAAATTACTTTTTCAAGTTTTTTAAACTAAGCTCAATTTTAGAATTTTTAAATTCTATTGGTTCCAGTCAAGCAATAAAAAAATTACCATATTGTATTACTTACTTTCTAATGATAATGATTACGACTTTGACAGTTATTTAAAGACATCAACGCGAGCGGAGCCGCGGTAAAAGCTAG
>BMAO01008530.1:0-23294 GCA_019973975.1 Trichonephila clavata
GATTTGGCCCCATGACACTGCAGAAAGATCACTTAGTTGTTGCAATGCATTGCTGGTTCAATAGTCACGATTGAAACTTGAAGTGGTACTGGTTTTCACTCTCGTATTCCTGTAGAGCGCATTGCTGGTATAATGAAAAGCTAGAGCTAAATGTAGAAGCTTTGGGGACAAACATGGTACGCAATGTTTAGACGTTTTCGTACATCAGAATAAATTGTTGACTTGCCCTCCAGTTCTCTAATTATGTCACTCAGCGAGATCATTCTGTCGAAAATCTGAAAATGACTAAAACGGTACGCACCACATCATTTTTGGAAATGCACAGAAGCAGCTGCTAAAGTTATACCCCAAAAAGACAATGAAACCTCTTTCTTTGAATGCCAAATTGTGTGTGTGTGTGTGTGTGTGTGGTGTGTGTGTGCGTGGTGTGTGGTGTGTGTGTGTGTGTGTGTGTGTGTGTGTGTGTGTGTGTGTGTGTGTGTGTGTGTGTGTGTGTGTGTGTGTGTGTGTGTGTGTGTGTGTGTGTGTGTGTGTGTGTGTGTGTGTGTGTGTGTGTGTGTGTGTGTGTGGTGTGTGTGTTGTCCACGGCTTCAACCCTCGATACTGATTTCATCGTCTTTTTAACCTCGCAGATGGCTGTATTTCAATCATATCAGTTTGTTTATATGATTTCTCTTATATATACATGTGATTATCATACTTCTTATCCTACTTGGTGTTTGAATAATCCTTTTTTATGTATTATTCTTATTTTTTTTAGCTATCTTTACACTAAACATCTATCTGCAGGAAAATTACTGAATTTTATGCATATTCCAAATGAGAAAGTACAGTACTGCGACAAATTATAGTCATGTCTTTTGCTGATACATATGCATTTATACCATAAATAAAAGCTACATATAAATTTTCGGGATCGTATTTTTAATATTCTTATATTTTCAGTTTACAACAACAAAAATATGAAAAAGTAGAATGTGTTCTAAATAAGTGGGGTAGAGAGACAGAGTAATTATTTGGCCAAATCTTCAACCTTATAACTATCTATATTTCCATAAAAATTTTAATGGAGTTTAATTTTTATTTGTTTTATTATTTTATTATTATTATTTATTAGTTTTATTATTTATTATTTTAATATTTATTATTTTAATTAGTTCTTGAATTGCATTTATAATTTTTAAAGTACCTTATATTAAAGCTATTTGTTTCTCAACATAAACAAAGAGTTATTTTATTTTTAAGTAAAATACGTCATATTTCATACATATTCTTACATATCATAATAATCTAAGGACTATTAAAAGCAAAAAAAATGTTTTTAAATATTTCTTATTATTTTTCATCTTAATTTATTCACAAATCTGTACGTGCACCCAAAACTTTAAAATAATTCGACAAAAAAAGAAAGTGCTATTTTAACTATTATTCGAGTAAAATTAAACAAGTAAAGTTCTTTTAAAAAAAACTAAAAATGTTTTTTATTTAAAAATGTATGTTGTCCTGAACATCAAAGAATTAACTCCGTCCTTTTTGCTTTTTGATTAAAGACTACTTTGGCTGCGATACTCCATTAAAAAATACATAAAGTATTTAAATTTTTTTAAATTGTTCTTTTTATTTCTTTTCCGAAATATGCTCTCAATTTAAAATGCTGGGCTATTGTTAAAGACATCACAAGAAATAGGAGACAAATGATTAACTCTATCAAAAAGTTTCTATCTAAAGTTTTTCCATCTCTACAGAAATGAACAAAAGGAAAAATTTACACTTTAATCCCTAAAAATTATTCTCTGAAAGAAAGATAAAAATAGCTCTAAATGATCTAAAGTGGACTCTTAATGAAAGGTAGAATATTCAAAAATGAACACAGAAATAAAAAAAACTTACTCTTTAATCTTTAAAACTTGTTCTTTGATAGAAAGGAAAGTAATTAGAGTAAGTTTTTTTTCTCACCGTTGTGTTCCTCTACTCAATAAAGGAATTTTTACATAAATATTTAAAATTCGAGTAACCTTAAAACTATTTGGCCCAGTTTCTTTAAATTAAGAAAATAGTGTTAGGAACGGCAGCAAAAAAAATTTATTATTTTAGATCTAATGAATCTAATTCGTATATACGTAAACTCTCTATTTGTAATTTTTAGTTGTATTGAATAAAGTCAATTACAGATTGTGCAAATAGAATGGATATTTGATTTAAGAGCAAGTAACATGTGTAAAAAGTATATTAAGATTGTGTAAATAGATATATTGTTGTAATTATACCATAGAGTCCCGAAAACTCAGCTCTGGAAAATCCGACTGTCCGGATAACTTGGTCACGCCCTTTGCCCTTTCCAGTCGAAAAAATCCCATGTACAGACCCACCCGTTCAAGGTCTGTGAAAATGAAAGGAATGAGATGTGCTCTCATTCCCGCCTAGAGTTGTGGGAGGAAGGAAGGAAGTTTAGCCATATCTAAAAATCAATCTATTTATTTACACACAATCCAAGTAATTTCAACGAGAGGAGATGTTCTTAATCTAAGCAATATGTGGATTAATAACGATATGTGCGAATTATGAGAAGACTAAATATCTCGACCCTCTTACTTCAGGATTAAATATACTATCCTAATTATCTGAACACTAATTAAATTTCGTGACCAATCGTCACTTTAATTCTTTCACCTATCAAATATTTGTAATACGCTATAAAATGGTATAATACCTGATCAGTAGCAATCTATCCTATCTCCTCACTATCTTTCCCCTTCTAGCTTGAAAACTTAGACTATACGTATATAGTCAACCTAATTTACATAATCAAAGTTTCTTCTCAGATCGGCGGTTGGTAGTGAATAAACTCGAATTGATAGACAAAGATTTCTCAAGAGGATTAATGAAAGGACGTGGATAGATCCGTCACAAAAGTTATCAAAAATTACCGGAAAATGAGAAAAACGTTAACATTGAGAACACTATACAAACTCCTGAAATATCAGATAGTGAGGAACTAAAGCCTGTCGAAACCCCCTTTCAGTTTTTTGAACTACAAGTAGTGTCGATAATAGACTTAATGTTTCTTCGTCGTCTTCATGATGAAGCAGCAAAACGTAGAGTGTAGTACAGAAGTAACAAGGCATTAGCACATTCCTTTAAAAAAAATAACCAGCTTTTGTAAAATTGGCTACTTAATTTTCATTATAGATAGCTTTATGCCTTCATAAAGCATTTTTCTGAGCTGCATTTGTTCAGTTAAATTACTGCTTACTTTCATTTTAGTATAGTATAAATGCTCTATGCCCTCATAAAGTACGTACTTTTCCTTTGTTAAAGGGCATTTGGGCAGTTTATTTTCTGTTGTATTCTCAAGCAAACACTACATACAAATGCAGTACATTATTTTATCAGGAAACACCCGTACTTATCTTTTTTTAATCCCATTCTCGATAGCCAAGTACTTCCACAAACTCAACCACCCTTCGGAACTCTAGGTATTACATGTTAAATTTGAGATCAATCTAAAGCAACTCAATTAAAACAAAACAATAACTAGTTTAGAAGAAATATAACTACAAATTTTTAAAACTATAAACACAGATCTTTTTAAGTTTATTGAGTTCTAAATCTCGTGATCAGTATCCTACTTTCTGAAAACAATTTAAATTTTATTCCTTGTCATTTTTCCCAATGTTAAACTTCTTTTTAAAATTTAAGTGAAAGGATAAACAATTTACTGTCGCTTTTTAGAATAATTCGCTTCTCGGAAAAATATATTTATGTAGGATATCCCATAGAACTTTCTCTTTTTGTAAAAGGTTAGATCATATCCCTTTGCAGAGGACAGCAATTTTAGTCAAAAACAGCATTCCACAGCAACGCCATCTAGCGTGCTTATTAAAACGCTGACGTGATTTTTTTTTCGTCAGAGGCCCACTAACCATCGACAACAAAGCACCGTTTTAGCGCGTCCGCGCTCTTTCACCACAACTGGCGGTAAGTTGCAATCCCATCACATAATGAGTTTTATTTAATCTCTAACGTCCTCCCAAAAGGGACTATCTATCCTTCCTATATTTTTAAATGCCTGCATGTCCTAATTTCTATTTTGTAAATATTCCCCCTGTAAATACTCTCCTATAACTCATAATAAATTATTTAGTTTCTTTAAATTATGGTGTCTATTCTATTTTTCAAAGTTAACCCATACATCGTAAAAAAAAACCCTAGATACCCCGCCAAATAAAAAACCCGCTATCTGAAGAATCTAACTTTTTGGAAGATTTCGGTTAGATTCCCACATGTATATGTTTCTTCAAAAGTAAATTTGAATTTAAGGTATCCGACTGGTTGCGACAACTTTTTTTTAAGAAAAATGGAGATATGTTTATTTTTTTGTTGTTTTTAGAATTTTTTAGTACATTTGAAGAAAAATATGCTAACACTAAGAAGAAAAAATAAATTGCTATAACTAAAAAAGGAGAAAAATGGATAAAACTTGACAAAAAATAACATAAACGCGGTCCATTCTGTACCAAAGGTTTATGAACAAATTTTCAATTCCGATGTGTTGTTACGTTATTCATTGTCGAAATGACCTTCAAGATAAGAGATATTTTAATTTTTACAAAAACTAGAGCACTTTATCTCAGTTACTATATGAAATTGCTTAAAAAAACAGTGATTATATTAACATAAGGGACTGTAAATTTTGTAACAAAACAGTGATTGATAAATCTGAAATTTAAAACACTTCTATTATTATACAGAACTTACACAAAAAATTTCACTTTATTATTTTCAAAACTTCTTTATTTAATCAAACTTCACTGACCCCGTTTGATTATTTTCAAAAAATCACATTTCAAGTAAAACGCTTTTTAAAGTGAGAAATATCTTGCTTAAAGTAATGGCATCTGCTTTTACTGAAACACTTGTAGTTTTTGTTCTAGTGAACGGAAAATGATAAACTTGGTATTTTTATAAAGCTAATACGATGTTTTATAAAATAAAATCATAAAAAAATTTGTACATTTTTGGCAAAATTCACAATTTTAGGGTTGTTGGATACCTTAATTGAAAAATCTTTCAAAACATCTGCATAACTTGTGGAGTTTTTAATCCTTTTACTAAAGTTCATCACTTAAAGTTTTAACTAAGAAATAATTCAAATATTTTGTGAAAGTTTTACTCACTGCAGCCACACTCATGAATAATTGAATTGGAGGACAGTTCTAGGTATTCTCTTCTTTCTGGAAGTAGCACTTCTTCCGATTTTGTGCTATATATCTCAGGGTTTATTTTTATTTTCTGAAGAATAAACAAGCTAATAAAAGCACTTTAAGCAAAATCAATGAATTGGAATGTAAATATTTTTAGTCGAGCTTACTTATTTTACTTATATTCTTAAACATATAATTACTTATTTTTCACTAAATCAAGTGATTTTGTCTTTTGCTGGATTTTAATAAGCATTGAAAACTATTCATCCCAAATTAAACTTGGTTTTAAAGGGATGTGTACCTCAAACATCATATTGAGAATTTTATTTTAATGATCAGAATATATAAGTAGAGAATGGTGAGCTTAAAATTCTCATTGTACTCATTCGCATTCTCTGAGCATTGCTCAAAAGTTACTTTTCACTTACATATTTAAATTTTCAGATACTAACCAAATTTTAAAACTTAACATTAATGCAACTTAAGAAATTATGCAATTAATTTAAACTGATAATTTCTTTTCTAATGAATATGTGTAACATATAAGGAATATAATGAACATATTTCTTTTCAAATTATGTCAACAGCTATGGTGTACTTACATTAAAGTCTATTTTTTCTATTATGTAGTATGAATTATTTGAACGCTCATGATGCTTCTCGTGCGACAAATTGCAACATCTAAAATCTGCTCTGATACTGTAAACATAGTATTTCGTAAATTTAATTTTTACTTGTTATTATGACAAATGTTTCATACGACTATTATTCCAGTTTTTATCATAATAAACATTAATTTAATTTCAGTTTAACCCCTTAACTGCCCTTTAAAAATTACGTGATTCGCTTCTCAGTACCAACATTTTTTACATAGGAGTGCATATGCCCAGAAATAAGGGAAAAGAGAAGACACACACATAAAAAAGAAAATTTTCCTCTGGAAATATATATAAATAAATCCTTCGTAAACACATACACACAATCAGGGTCATTTTATTCAATTCCAAAGCCTTTGAAATAGTACTACTAACAGTAACGCAAAGAAAAGATCGTATTTTGGAAGGACGTATATATATGTCCGGGCATTTAAAACACCGGTTGAGTGATACGTATATGTACGCCGTGGGCCCTTAATCGGTTGATGAATGATTCACCTCCATTCGCAGTCATAATTTTATGCAATATATAAACATAAAGGAATTTTGTTTATATTTTAATGAATGTTAGAAAGAGTAACTATAATCTGAATGGCATGATAAAATTTTATTAAGAAGCTACTTAAAATGATAAATGAAAAGTTAACATTAACAAAAAAACTCTGTTTCTTTGTTAGAAAAGCGCTATCACAATAATGATAACATAATAAAGATGTATACAGAAAAAAAGTAGTAGAAAAAAAAGGTAGAGTACTGAAGCATTTACATGGTTTTAACTTACAGAAACGTTCTGTGAAAGTTAACTCCTTAAGCTATCAATGGAGACAAAATGAATTAAATTTTATGTCCTAATAGATTTTGTGTTTGAGAGAGAAAGAGAGAGACAACGACCGTTTAATAAAGAACATTCATTTTACCAGACTTAACAGAGCTGCATTTCTAATTTTCAACACTAATGTCAAAATAATTCAGTAATCAAGAGACAGAACAACACTACAGTCTGTTTCAATTAAACCTTTTAACAAGTTTTATTAGACACTCGAACGTCGCTTTTTAATTAGGACTTCCAAAGAGGGATAAAAGTCATTAGTACAGGAAATGAGGTAATGTTCCCAGAAATTTCAAGCACGTAAAAACATTTACCGGGGGGAAAAAATTCACTTTTGATGCACCTTACATGTAATCATTTCTGCTAATCGGATTAAATTGTACTTTGGTTTTCCAAATGTTGTATGGAAGTTTGACAATTATTTTCTCCTTCTCCGTGAAGAAATGTTTTTCAATATGCATTACTCTCTCTCTTAATTATCAGTGTTTCCTAGCGTCTGAATTGAATAGAGAAGTTTATGTAGTGATATATTATTTCGTTTTTTTATTGATGGAAGTTTAAAATAACTTAGAAAAATATTCGTTGTTTATTTAAAATTATGTCTTTGCCGATTTATTCAATTTATCTTCAACAAAATGGCTCTTTTTTAAAAAAAAAATTTTAATGATTGAGTGAACACGAACAAAACAACACGATAAAGCAACGCGAAAGATATTGGCAACTGACCTTGTAATTCTGAGCATCGGTCGAGTGATGAAAAAGAGAGATGAGCTGGCATCCCCTCTCCAAACTACCACACCACACCAATATGAGGGCTTAGAGCTCAATAGAGTTAACATACATCAGCCGCCTCTACACACAGTGGGTCTTCAGGGGCGCCAGAAATCAAACCCGCAACACGCCGGCCATGAGTTCTTGACCGTAACGACTATATATTAACTTGAATGAGTACTTTTAATGAACTCTTAAATTTCAAAATTAGATTTATTTTTTTTATTTTGTTTAAATAAGTAACATGTTAATTTAATTTTAAAAAATTGATCGATAAAAGTTTTCAATAAATTCAATTGTTTTAAGCGTATTGCATTTAAAAAATTTTTTTAAGGGAATTCGAAATTAAATTCCAGAAACTGATGCTGATCTAGTTGAAGTGATTTCCAGCTTTTTACAGTGTTAAACTGATCTGAAAACTTACTGAAGGCTGCAAATCTGTGTGATTATTCTTATTAATTTTCTTGCTGCTCTTAATATAAAGCGAAAATAATGTAATCTGAGGAGAAAAAACAACAACAAAAAAACAATATTATATTGCATTAAATTTTACAGATATAATTATCTCTTCAGTTGACTTTATTTAGTAAATAATTTTTCATCGTCGTATTCTTTCTGTTTCTAAATTTCATGCTATTTAGTGACGCATATTGCCAGTTAAGTTTTAGAACATTAATTAAAATATGAAAATCTCGTTATGTGAATAAAATGTACAATAATTTCATTAATAAAATAAAATAAATAAATAAATACATTTGCTATGCTCATGATGTGCTTTATTCCATTTGATTTAGAATTTTGCCTTATATAGAATAATATAATATTTCACTTTGGAAACAAAATTATCTTTTATTCGGGTGCTGGTATTCACTGGATTATTTCCCCTTTATTACATATAATGCTGTGATTTATTTAATATTTCACAAACTTATTTTTTAATATTTTTGTTGAGTATTTCTCTCTCTATATATATACACTATCTGGCCAAAAGTATCCGGTATGGACTTAGAGCGTCCAGAGGCACATATTAATATGATGTTGGTCCCCCTTTTGCATGGATGACAGCCTGCACACGTTTGGTAAGACTTCCCACCAATTTTTGATAGGTGACCATAGGAATTGCCTTCCAGGCGTCCATCACAGCTGAAGTGAGTAGTTGCAGTGAGGATGATGGATTTGTCTGGCTACGTAATCTGATCTCTAATTCGTCCCAAAGGTGTTCTATGGGATTTAGATCGGGGCTCTGAGAAGGCCAGTCCAGTTTTTGAACACCCATTTCGTCAAACCACGTCTGTGCAAGCCTCGATGTGTGAATGGAGCAGTTATCCTGCTGGAGAGAGAAATGGGCCTTCCCCGAAATATTGCCATGGAGTTGGGAGTGCAGCATTGTCCAGAATGTCCACATACATCTCAGAGTTCATGTTTCCAATCACAGGAACTAACAGACCCAGGCCAAACCACGAGAAACACCCCACACCATTATGCTTCCACCACCAAACTTAACAGTCGGCACAATGCAGTCACTAAAGAAACGTTCGCCGGGCATCCGCCAATTCCAGACGCGTCCATCCGACAGCCAGACTGTAATGCGTGATCCATTACTCCAAAGAAAAGTTTTCCACATGTCCACAGTTCAATGACGGTGAGCTCTACACCATTACAATCGATGCTTCGCATTCTGTGGAGTGATATTTGGCTTGTGAGTGGCTGCACGACTATGGAATCCCAAGTTTTTTAACTCTCGCGGACAGTCCTGCTGCTAACACTAATTCCTGATGAACTTTGGAACTCATGAGAAATTTACACCAACGAGGACTTGCGATTTTGTTTCACTGCCCTTTTCAGAGTTCTGCGGCTGCGTTCACCAAGTATTTTCGGTCTACCGATTCGTTTTTCTGCCATTTCACTCTGCCTCGACGTTTCCACTTCACAATTACATCACTCACAATGGATTTAGGCTTCTGTAGAATGTCCGCAATCTCACGAACTGATTTCCCACAAAGGTGGCATTTGACTATACTGCCACGATCAAACTCACTAAGCTCCTTTGACTTACTCATTGCCTCACAAACGCATTAATACAATCTTACAAACTACTGCCAACACTTTTATAGCTTTCAATTACGTATCAAATTGCGTCACTCGCCAGAATCACTTTTTTAAGGGGTGTCCGGATACTTTTGGCCAGATAGTGTATATAAACATGAAAATTAAATGTAATTATATCTTAAATAAAAGTTTAATGCTATTATATTTCCCATTCACAAAAAAAGTTTATCCGTGACTTCTTAAATATTTTTAAGTATTTATCTTCTTAAGTCTTTAGACATAACATTGTATTGATTATTAAAATTTTCTTCTGGCATCCCATAATTTTACTGTTTTTGTTGTTTTATTAGAGGGAAAAGCGTAGAAATTTTAACGCCGTAGATCCCCAAAAGATTTTTATTTCTTTTTCGTTAAATGAAAAAAAAATCGGTTGCATTCCTTTCTTACTTTTAAACAAATTATCAATCAAAAGTAACATGCTGAACACAAAAAAAAAATCGCCTGGGGGATGAATAGAATTAAAGTGAAAGGCCAACAAAAAACATTAACGCCAAGGAAAAGAACATTACATAATTGAAAAATAATCTTATTTTAATAGTCTTTGTTTTAAGTGATGAATCACTTCATAAAGCACTTTTCCTTCAAGTTTTTTTTTTCATGAACATGAAGTATTTTTACCCAGTATCCTTTTAACTAGCAACTACAAAGAAGGATATCGAAAAAAAATCCAATATAATTCTTTTTCAGAATCAAACAAGAAATTTACACCATGAATAACTTTTCAACTTTCAACTCCTGCATCGCAATACATGTAAATTTTAAATATTCAAAACGGAATTTGATTCTATGCAGGGCAGTTTTTAGAGAAATCGAAACTTAAAGCTTTATTCCCTTTTTAAAGAGCATTTGAATATATATCATCTTTATATAATCCTAAGGAATCAAAAAATAGCTTCCCAGCCTTATTTATTTTAAATTGGGGTATTTAAATAACTACCTTTCAGTATCACTTAAATATAGATTGGCTCAAAATTCATGGAAGCTTCATTCAAAAGAAATTTATTACATTGAAGAAATCGATTGAATTCTGATTGATTCTTCACTAAATATGTTTAAAATATTTAAAAAAATTGAACAAAAATTCAGAAACGTATTAGATAAATTTTCAGTTGAAAATAGTTTAAAAACCAAAACTGATATAAAACAATAACTAAATTCAGTTAATAAATACTAAATAGCCAAGATTAATATTAACAGTAAATTTTGAAACTAATCAATTTTTTCAATCAATCAAACAAAACCTATTTTTGCGTACTTTTCCGAACAATTATATCATTGATTCTTCAATACCTTAAATTGTGTTACTTTTAAATTATATTTAATTTAATGAAAAACATTTATAAAAAGTACTTTAATGGAAAAACCTATTATTTTCTGTTTTAGGTGTTGCCAAGGTTTGATAGCTAAACTGATTGTGAGGAATTAAATAACGAGAAAAAGAAGAAAAATAGAGTATGTAGAGCAACTATTACATATGATATTTATTTTTTTAACATATAAAGTTTTACATTTTTAATTGTCTTAAAAATGCATTTGTATTTCTGTTACATCTATGCTCAGTTTTGCTTATCATACATGATAACTATTCGAATATTTTCACGATTTTATTAACATATTTTACGTACAGTTAGACCTTAAATCTACGTAACAAGCAAAAAAGAATGTTCACTAGATAATTTCATATTTTTTTCACTTACGTAAAAAATTACGAAATTAATAAATGCCTTAACGAGTTTGAGAGAAGGAATCTACTTTTATCAAAGGCAATTGTTTATCATCTTAAATTCAAACTTTTGATTATTTCTTCTCAAAATGAAGGTAAAGGAAACAACTGTCAAAAAAAGCTTGAATGATGCATGAGTATAATAAAAAAAACCTCAGTAGTAACCGCCGATTCAAAAATGTATGAGTGATAAGAGTGATAGTTTGTACCAAATGCTTCCGTGATAAAAAAAGAAGTTTAATGAAAGATAAGTCTGGCAGCACGCAATGCCGAATGATCATTTCAAAATGATCCTTCGCTGAGTCTAAGAAATTCTTCTTTTCAAGAAAAAGAAATGTCCGATTTATATACTTTAGTGATTCCGTAGAAGAAAAAAGAGAAATCTAAAATTAACGACTGCCACTCGTCGTTCTTTTTTATCTATGTGCTATTTTTAGCTAAAAGTTTAACCTTACGTAAAACAACCTGAATTTTATTTCATATCTCAAATGAATATTGCGTTGGAATCTTTGCATTTTATTGATAAAAAAAAGTTTTTTTTTCTCACGGTGTTCAGAAAATATTCAAAAACATAAAGGAGAAACATTAAAGTTTCATCTAAGGAGACTATGTAATAGGAAAAATATTATTATCCTAGAAGTATAAATATCTCTCAGAATTAGTATACAAATTTATTTCTCTATTAATTATTTATGCACATTAATTATTAATAATTATTTCAGTTACTCTTATATTGTTAAATATTCTCTTTTTTTGCAATATATTTTCAGTCATCTCTAAAATTAGCAATTTTTTTAGCATTGAGGTTAAACAAGTATCAATAAGAAACATATATATACAAATTATTAAACTGCATATAATAAGGCTTTTTATGATATTGCTTCTCTTAATTACTTGTGATATTACTTGTTATAATATAAAAATCTTATCAAAACATTTCACTTCTAGGATTTAAATGTTAAAATTTCAACTTTGAAAGGTTGTGACGGATCTGTACGGTCTTCACTAATCCTCTCATTTAATCTTTCAATTTTTATTTATTTCAACCAATCTCCACCGGGAGCCAAAGCGTGATTTATGCAAATGAGATATTTTATATAAGTTCGAGTTTCGCGAGTTAACGTGGAAGGTGAAAGCGAAAGAGAGAGAGAAGTAAAGTGAATTGAAGCATCGGTAAATCAACTCGCAGTTGTTGACAAATTTAGTGGGAAGTAACGCGACGAGCAAAGCTGAAGAGCTGAAGATTGAATTTGTAAAGTCGAGAGAGAATCTTAGCTTTTATCTGATCCAACCTGAACCAAACTATTCCACAAGACAGACCTGCCGAAATATAGGAATCAGGTTAGTGACTTAGAAATTATAAATACGTGTACGTGTGTTAACTGTAATTGTGCATGCTGATCTTTCGTGGGTTCAGTTCAGATTCCGTAGTTCCACTAATAGTTACCCCTTCTCATTCTCCACTGTGTTTTATTGTTCTTAAATTTGAGTAGTGTGTATGTGTAACTTTCCTTAATTAAGAGGTATCAATAAATATAGTAATTTTTAAAGATGTCTAAATATGTCTATCCGCCTACACGTCCAGAAAGAAGTAATGGTAGACGGGGAGATGATAATCTTAGGGGAGGTTATATTTCACGACAAGGTTTTATACGATCTTTAGGGGAATCAGACTATTCGTTTGACACATCTCAAGTTGAATCAAGGCTCGATTTGAACTTAGCTGGTTTCTCACAGTAATGACCACTCATTTAACTTGGCAACGAAAATTCAAGATGAGGGCTCATATTTTTTAATTCATTTATTGTTAATTCACGTCGTTCTTCGAAGCTACACGAAAGCTGTTGATGATGGGCCTTTTAGTTCTGGTCTATGGTTAAGTGAAAAGAAAAATACTGTAGAACCTGTTTTTGTGCGATTTGTTTAGTACAATTCTATTTTTGTGCAATCATTTTAATGCGGTACATGAATTTTAGTGGCTTTGGAGTCATTGTAATGCTTTCTATTAACATACATATGCACACTCAAGGCACTCAGTTCCTTTGTTATAAATAGTCTCTTGACAGTGCACGTTTAATTGCTTTCTCTCAACTCGCAAGCAGCATGCGCTTGATTGAAGACGAAACTGTCAATAACAGTGACATTATCAATAATTTGATAGATTATGAAGACAGACAAGAAGAACCGGATTCTTTTGGAATAGATAAAATGTATGCAGGGATCCAGCTTTTCAACGAATGGGAAAAGCATTTTCTTAAAATAGATATCAGTTCCAGGAGTTTGAAAAATTCTAAAAAGAACTTCGATCTCGAATCTGGTTAACGTGACATTTACAAGCAACTAACCAACCGTCGCATCGTTGCAAAAACTTATCACTTACTTTATGGTGTCAAAACATAAATCAATTGAAATTGTATCTTCGAGTGACTGAAGCGATTTTGAGATAATGCATCACAGGAAAATGCGCGCTTTGGATTACGACGAGTATCAGAGAATTATGAATGTGTATTTTGAAAACTTCTCCATGCATACAATAAGAAATTAAATGTTTTTAAAATATTTTCATGTGTAATTTAACAATTCCTTTTTTTAAAAAATACTTTTCCTTACATTTCGTAACTAATTGACTTATTTTCTAAGGGCGACTTTTTTTATGCGATTCCTCTCTTCCGCATAAAGAAAATTCTGTGGTATGTCGACTCAGTTATTTGTTATATGTCAGTATATATGATGTTTTCGAATAGTTTTTGTGCGGTTTCTTTTAATGAGGTCCCTATCTACCGAACAGAAACAGGTTTTACTGTACTTCAGCTAACACCAACTCTTCTACTTTCCATACAACATGAACATAAATACTATGAGCCTCGACAGGATGCGGTAGCCTAGTAGCCAAGGCGTGGCATGAGTTTGAGCCTAGTACCGCTGAAGACCCGCCATGCAGGGAAGCGATGCACGTTAAATCTGTCCAGAGCTCAAATGTCCTCCCGTTGGTGTGATGTGGTAGTTAGGAGATGGAAGTGCCAGGTCAGGTGTCACTTGACCATGGTTCAAAATTACAAGGTTCGTCGCCAACAGCCCCCGTGTAGCTGAACAGTGTGACGTTAATATTCACTCCCTCACTTGAGCCTTGACAGATTTCTCGTGTATCAACCCCTCTACTAGGCAGATCTTCGGTGTCATCAGGACTCGAACCTACATTTCGACAACACTGATCTCGAGTTTGAGGCCATGACCACTCCACTACCACCCCCACAACTGGACAGAAGTAACTAGTACCATATATTCGCGACCCCAGCTACTCGGCTATCTCGGGCACTATATATGTTTTAATTATCATATAGTCTGTAATTATGGATGTAAGTTACTAAATATACAATATAGTTTCAAAAAAAATTAGAAATCTCAAACTAGATGGCTAAATTTTTAACAAAAAAGGGTTCAATAAGTTACTGATGTTTTTCAACAAATATACATTTAAAAAAATTTCTACATTTGAAAAAGAAATTTAATTTATTTATACAAGATTCTCATAAAGTTCTCATTTTTAACCACTTTAAATACACTCATGTCCATAAATTAAGGAAAATTCAGAATCACACAGAAATTGAACTCTAAAATAAAAATTACACCTGTAGAATTATCACACACATCTTGAAGAAGAATATGCAAATTACAGGAAAACACCAGATGGCGCGGATAGTACGTCGCAATGACGAGAGTGTAAGAGAGGGGTATATCAGGAATGGTGGCAAAGAAGAAAATTGTTCACAAGCGCTTTAAAAGCCTTTCAGTGCAATAATTGCATAGTTATGGCACAAAGGAAGCATTTGGATGATTTTTACGTGGTAGAATTATCGGATGACTGGAATGTTAACGTACCCAGCTGGAAGTATCCGCGGAACTTGGAATCGCCCAGAGTGTCATCTCCAGGCTTTGGAAACGATTCCAAGATGATGGTAATGTGAATAGATGTTACAGCACAGGTCGCCCCCGAGTTACAACGCCGAATGAGGACCGGTATTTAGCAGTTACTGCCAAAAGAAACAGACGGAGCACAGCATCAGACCTCTCTCGTCAGCTCTCTTCAGCTACCAGTACGACAGTTTCAAGGCAGACCGTGTACAGACGCTTAGGGCACATTGGTCTATATGCTCGTGGACCTGTCAGATGTGTTCCTCTTACCGCAACTCACTGTCGCCTGTGATTAACCTGGAGTAGAGAGCATGCATTGTGGACACCGCAACAGTGGTCTTGTGTGATGTTTTCCGACAAGTCCAGGTTTAGTTTGCAGTCTGATTCTAGCCGGACTTTCATATGGAGAGCGCCAGGTACCCGTTACCACCAAGAGAACACCATTAAACGACACCGTTACGGTGGTGCAGGATGGCTCGTTTGGGGAGGAATTATTCTTGGTTCCGGAACTGACCTGCATGTTCAGAGTGTAACGATGACAGGCCACATTTATCGGGATGGCATTCTGGAACAACATGTATGTTTGTTTCGGGGCGCCATGGGTGCTGAATTTCTGTTTATGGATGACAACGCCCGTCCTCACCGTGCAAACATTGTAGACGAATGCCTTCAATCGGAGGATATCACCTGTATGGATTGGCCAGCATACTCGCCGGACTTGAATCCAATAGAGCATGCGTGGGATATGCTTGGCCGACGAATTGCAGCCCGTCAACCCCCTCCCACTTGTCTATCGGAACTTCGGAGGACATTGCTTGATGAGTGGTGTAATATTCCCCAAGATCAGATTGATAATTTGATATTCAGCATGCGTAGGCGTTGTAAGGCCTGTATTGCATCATCCGGGAGACATACTCCATATTAACCATCATACTAACCACGTTATACTGTTTTTTGTAAATAGCTTCTTTTTTGAAATTTGCTCCAGGTAGTAAAAATCTCAATTTTTATTAATTATGTCAAACATATAGCATCTTTTTTGTCTTTACCTTTTGTTTAATAAATAGACTTTACAAATAAGTCAAATTTGTTTTGCTTCTGTCTCTTTCTTTGCCTGAACTTCCTTATCCTTAATTTATGGACATGAGTGTAAAAGTTATAAGGCAAAATTTTCAAAAACTTATTCGCTGATGTAAAACAATTTGCTCATAAAAGAAAAAAAAGAAAATCCTATGTTATTGATTTTAAAGCGGTAAGAAAAGTAATGAAAGGAGAGTATGGTGCTTCGGCTTTATTTTAATTAGCTCTTCTAATGTTACAAGATATTCTCTTGAACAATAAAAAAATGTGTTCAATGAAACTTTTTAATGGTAGCATTCCCTGTAAAGATTTAGTCAATACGTTAAAAAAAATTCGATAATTTTCTCTTGAAGTTTTAGAAACAAATTACTAGTTTGCTCTTGGTATGATATCTTTCTTTTTTTATGGATTTTTAGAGAATAGAGTATCAGATTTATTTCAAAAAAGAAACTACTCAAAATCTTAACAAGGATCCATAAGAAATGATGAAATATTAAAACTATACTAGACTAGCTAGTGTACTCGTTCTTTGCACGAGTGAATAAAAAAATTGAACAATACAAAAGAACGATAAAGAAGTTTTTAATGAGTTAATTTTACGTGAATTGCAAATTAAGCACAAAAAAAAAGCTTTTTACATATCTCAGCTGAACAAAAAATCATATTTGTTAAATTTTAAGTCTGTAGGTCTAATAGCTGATAAAAAGGAATTTTTAAATTTATAACGCCCCCGTAACTCCCTTGTGGGTCGATTTTCGAAAACACCTTCCTAAGCTGATCTCTGCTCGCAAAAGTAACATATTGTTACAAATTTTGTGTAATGAATGCTTAAAATAGTGTAAATAATTTATATATGGATATGTGTAGTAAGTTAGAATTGCTTTCTGTTGTACTTATTTTATGTTAAAATTGTAATATTCGGAAACAACGCCTTTTTTACATTATAATAGTGATTTAATGGAAACATATCGAAATGTTGGTGATAGAGTCAAGTTGGTATCATTTTGGCGACCATGTCGGCAACTTTGCGATTGGTAGAAGAAGTTGATATTTTGTAGCGCCTCCTGGTAGGAAGCTGCAATAAAAATTATAGCACAAAAACCTTCTCCACAAAAAAATACATATGCACGCCAATTTTCATAGTGATCAGTTCAACGGTGTTGCAGTGAAGAGATGGTCATATATACAAACATCCATTTATATATATATATATGTATATATTTCCTTTTTATATCATTCTTTTAGACTAACACTAAAAATACTTTAAGGAATATTCTAGAAAAATCCTATCTTATAATTAATGCATAGCTAATAATATCAAAATATTATTGTTCTGTCAATACAACAGTTTAAATTATCTGTCAATACAATATTTTTACACTTAAGAAACTTCTCAATAAGCAAATTTGAAAAATTACGAAGCAAATGGCTGCTATAAGGATAACTTTCAAAATCCTCTTTTTATATTCAAATTTTTCAAATTAATTACCAGAAGAGTAATTAATTTTAGTTTATTCAATAAGGGAATATTTTTAAGATTTAAAATAAAATATTAATTTAAATTAAGCTTTCGTAAGTTAAAAAATAATATATTTATAATTAATTTCCAAAAGAGTAATTAATTTTAATTTAATTGACAAGGGAACATTTTACAAAATTAAAATACTTTAAATTACGCCTTCGTAACTTATAATATACACAAACACAATGCCATTACTATAAATATAATATCTTGCAAATTTATATTATATATTCAGCCATTTAAAGACTATTTTTTTACTTTACTTAAAAATGTTCATAGTGTAAAAATTCCTTTCAATGTACATTCTGTAGTTAACAGATTTTAAAATTTTGAACTAATATCAGTATCAAAATATAGATATTGTTAAATTTTCAGATTTTCTTAATTGCATAAATACATGGAGTGGTTCCAAAATCATGGAACAAACTTTGAGCGCTGATGCAATTCTTTAAAATGAACTTTTCTGTCTGAACAAAAGAATGAGCGGATGGGATGCGTTGAGATAAATTAAAGATGGGACATGGAGCATTTGGTGTTTTCTAACGTCTCACTGTGAAGAAGCACAAGGGCTATTAGCGACTGACCTTTTAAGTCTGAACCAAGGTTAAATGACGAAGACAACTGAGAGAGCACTCTCCAAACTACCCTCTCCACTCCAACGGAAATACTTAAGGCCAAGATAGATTTAATGTGCATCAGCCCCTCTACATGGGGGATCTTCAGTGGCACTAGGGCTCGAACTCATTACACGCCAGCCACAAGCGCGGATACCGAGGCCGTCAATGGAGCCCAAAAAGAAAATGAACTGTATAACAACGTCGTAAAGTGCTTCTTCACGACAATATGGAAGCATTCCCACGTGGATAAAATCATATTTGACTTTGTGGATGAAAATTCCCGCAAGATTTCTTCATAGGTCAATATAACGAACAAATGAGACTCATTGACCAGTCTTATCGTACTTTTCTGGAAGAGGATTGATAAGAATTACTGCAAATTTTTGTTTTCAATCAAATGTGATTTTAGATTTATGGTCAATTTTCCAAGCCTCTCCAAGTACCAAGCTTGCTCGGGAACTGAACACTGGGAGTTTCGCGTCATATTGACCACTTGACCGAAACATCTGCATATGCATCCCATCGTCTAAGGTCAAGAAAACTGAGATAGGCACAGTTGGCCTTGGATCAATGAGCTGTTGCGTCACTGAGTTCAGTTCAGTTCCTCAATTTCAGTACGGATGTCTACGATTACTCGAATGTCACATGTGTGTTGCGATAAATAAGAATCATAGACAATTTGATGGCCATTTAGAGATTACCAGATTAATCAAACCTCAATTACTTCATATAGAAAAGCCTGAGGATCTCATTTATTAATTTCCAGTTGACAACAAATAAGTGCAATGAGTATTTTTTTCCTTCTGAAGTCTTATATATAAGAGAGTTTACACAAAAATAGGTGAAATAGATAAAAAAAAATATTAGGTAAATAAAAAAAAGAGAAAGAATGAACCGAGTCAATTTTTTTTTTAAATTTAACATTAATTTACATAAAATAAATTGAACAAAAGTTTGTATTTTAGATTAAATATACTTTATCAAGTGTATGCTTATATTAAAAGTTTTATTTCAAAATTAATTGAAAGAATGATTGAAACCGATTTACGTATGTTTCTTTTAAATAAAATTATGAATCAGAATATATCTTTCTATGACATAGACTCTCAAATGCAACTATAAATAATAAATTATCAGAAATAAGTTTCGTATATCTGAAAGAATTCTCCCCAATGTATTCTCCGAACTAATGCGAGGTTTTTTTTCTCTTGCATTATTCTGCGTTATATCCACCAGAATACTTGGATTTTCTCTTCTTTACTCTCATATGTTCGTTTAATTATAAATTTACTTAGGAGAATTTACTCTAAAGTGTAGTTACGAAATTTTTTAATTCCAGTTGCTTTAGCTCTATCCAAAGACATGATTTTCTTTCTTGTTTGCAGTGTACATTTAATTATAAATTTACTTATGAGATTTTTTCTAAGATGTAGTTCCTTAACGAACTTTCATAAACTCAATTTGATTCATCATGCACTAAAATTTATAAAAGCCTTAAATCTGGGGAAAATTCAAATTTGATTATAAATAATAAAAAAGATGCGTTTTTTTCTTAAAGCACATACTGAGTTTTCGTTTTCTAAATAGAATGGACTCAATATAAAGTATGATAAAAATTAAGTTAGCATTAAAAAAAATTTTAAAATGTACACGCAAAGATATATGTCTAAGATATAAGAAGTAACCTGGAGAATTTTTTTGTATACCTATTTATATGTAGGAAGGAGAAAATGGAAAATTTACTTAGTGAGAGAGGGGGGTTAGGGGAACATAAAAGATAATTCTACTTCTATTTTAGAAATTCAAGTCCTGTTTTTTTATAAATCAGAAGGTGAGAGTTATAAAAATTCTTTCAATAAGATCGAAAACTGAGAGAAAGAACGCTAAAACTTAGATATCCATAACTTAAAACAATAATAAGTATATATACATAGATATATACATTCCATTTTCAAAATATCAGTTGCAAATATCTACATATATATTAAATATTTACGATGCAAAAAAGCTATGCTGCAATAACTATCGATATTAGATACTGATAAAAGCAGTGAGTTATCAGTACTTAGTGGGGTAGCCTTTATTTTTAGTACAGCTTCAAATCTCTCTCGATGCTTCATTGAGTTGAAAACAGTTTTAAAATCTTCCTTCGTTGTTACATGATGCCAGGAAACAATTATAGCCTCAATTATTTCCCTTTTATTTCATTGATACCTCATTCGCATAAGTTTTCAAACGGTGTCATAAGTTTTCGATAGGATTCAGTTTAGCACTGTTTTTCGATTATTTTAATGTGTGGCAAGGAGAAGAATCTTGCTGAAAAATAAATGAAACATTATTGGTAAACAGAACCCTGGTGGAAGGTAAAAATTTGGGTTCTAGAATGGTGTCAATGTATTTTCTGGCATTCAGTAACCCATTCATGATATGAAGGAAATCGATACCATCTGCTGATATGCATGACAAAATCGTAAACCCACCCCCTGTGGGTACTTCACAGTTGCTTGGATGCTGTCAGGATGTAGAATTTATACTATTCTACATGTTACATATTTTCGGTTATCACTACTGAATAATGATATTTTAGATTCACTGCTCCATATAGCTTGCGACCACTAATCATTTGTCCAGTTAATGTGTTCCTTTGATCCCTGTAGTCTTTTTCAGTGCTGGTGTAAATTGAGATAAGGCCTTTTTTTTCTAGAATTCTTTCTTCTTATTTAACATCTGCTAAGCTTTTCCTGGTTGTTTTTGAACCGACAGAAACACCAGCATCATTCAAATAACTTCTTATGACATTCTTCTATATTGGAGACTATATATTTTTGTTTTTCTTTCATCAACAGATGTGGTGCATCTTTTGTGGATTGTTGCTGCTTTTTTTAATTAAATTTGACGGCTGACATCTTAAACAAAACTTTCAATCTTCAGATATAGTCACTGAATCACCCACATGTCTTGCGATTTTAACATAGGATAGACCACTTCCTCGTCACACATCTCTTTCTAGGTATCCAGTCTACTCTTTTATTTTATGTCATTGCTTCTTGACTAAATATCATTGTTGTGCTGGCCAGGAAACAGCTCTGACCTGAATCCAATCGAAAACTTCTGGCACAATTTGAAAATTCTTGCCCGAATGAGGCACCCATGAAATAAAAGGGAACCAATTGAGGATATAATTGTTTCCTGGCATCCTGTAGTAACCAAGGAAGACTTTAAAACTATTTTCAGCTCAATGAAATATCGATATGAAGCTGTAATAAAAAATAAAGATTAGCCCACGAAGTACTGATAATTCCCTGGTATTATCAGTATCTAATGTATAACGGTAGTTATTGCAAAACATTATTTTGCTTTGCAAATATTTGAATTTCTTTTATATTGAATTCGGTATTAAATTTTCTTTAAAATGACATAAAAAACTTTACATGTTATGCAACATAACATTTTATATAAGCATATAAATTTAAGAAAACATAAGAATTTTCAAAAGTGTCCACAAATTTGGCCACCACTGTATAATATATACACACACAGGATGATTGGTTACCAGACTGACAAAATAGTAGGGTGTGTAGGGGGTACATAGACGACTCAGAATCACATAGGAATGCAGGGTCGCAAAGGCCGTAGTTACGAGCTATGGTGCAAAGAAAAAAAACAGAAATAGCAACACAATGGCACAGAAAACATTTTACTGAAAGGTTGTACTACAGCAAGTGCTCGAAATGACGGCCAGAAGTCACCTGCTAGACCTGGAAGCGACTCTATATGGAATTCTGTACGTTCTACAAGACTCCTGGCATGGCACGTATCCTCTGGGCAGCTACATATATTCGAGCGTTTCCTTCAACTGAAAGAACAGGCGTCCGTACACCAAACTCTTTAAGTGAGCATAGAAGATGTTCATGCACTTTCGAACACCTGTTGTATTACAACCTCTCAATAAAATGATTTGTGTATCATTAATTAATTGAGGTTTCTGTTATTTTTCTCTGCTTTTTTGCACCATAGCTCGCTACTGTGGCATTTGCGACCCTGCATTCCTTTGTGATTCTGAGTCGTCTCTGCACCCTCTACACACCCTACCAAGTTGTTGGCCTGGTAACGAAACACGTTGTAAAAAAACATATACATATATATACATATTAATATATATATATATACATTAATAGCCATTTAAATTGCTAAACTAAGAAGGCGACATGCTACAGAAGTGAAACTAAGACGACAAGAAGATACTGTGATATGCAATTGATTAGCTTTACAGCGTATTCAGACAAAGCAGGTGCCGGTAGCGATACCTACAATGTGTTTAAATGAGGAAATTGTCCAACTGGTTTCTCATACACAAAAATTACGCTTGAAAAATTTTGCCTCGTGAAAAGTTGCTGTGATGCCCCTTGCAGAAATGCGTACCAACACGTTTCTGACTTTGATAATGGTCGAATTGTAGCGTAACGGGCTTGCGGTTTATCGTATCGCAATATTTCTGCTCGCGTCGATCAAGATCCAATGACTGTTTGCAGAATTTGGAATCGATGGGTTCAGGACGATTATACCGAACGCCGTGCTGAATCTCAATGGCCCCCTATATATCCCTAGCAGCCGAGAAGATAGGCACGTTACCTATATGGCCTTAATGATATTGCAGCCACTTCATAAGCCCTGAGTTAAGAATTGGGTTCATTTGCAAGATAACAAGTGTCTGTAAGAACAATTCGTTGGAATTTGCAGCAGCATCAACTATCCGTTCGGGAGGGAGAGAGAGAGAGAGAGAGAGAGAGAGTGTGTGTGTGTGTGTGTGTGTGTGTGTGTGTGTGTGTTGTGTGTGTGTTTTGTTGTGTGTGTGTGTGCGTGCGTGCGTG
>BMAO01008531.1:0-40687 GCA_019973975.1 Trichonephila clavata
TCTGATTGCGAGTTAAGAAGGAAGACCTGAACGTGAGTTTTGGATGAGTAAACTCCTTCAGCTTTTAAGTTAAGAACACGCTGGAAAGATGAATACTGCCGTGAACGGATCTGGCTATATCTTGACGACTGTTTCCATCTTTCTACATTTTGACAATTATTTTACGCTCACTGATACTAATTAAATTTTTTTTTCAATATCCTTGAATTGCTTCTTTTCTCACAAAGACGTAAAAATAATGGCGTCACAACTTTCTAAAGATTTTTTGCTTGATAACTGAATGCAAAAACTCTGTTAACCTATAACGCCCGTTGATAAAATGTCCAGGAATCAAGAGTATTTAAATAGTAAACACCCCTTTTTCTGCCTACTATTTATGTAAAAAACTTTGTTACAAAACTCCCGTTATCTTATGTCCTTTTTCGCCAAAAGTAACGAATTCTTGCATGATCAATATTTAAATAGTAGTAAACAAATTACTGAAATTTGTTTGAAAAAAAATTATATTTGTCTTATTTTATCTTTGCTGTGTGATTTGTTATAAGTGAGAAAGCATATTTATCTAGCAAGTGTACATTAGAAAAGATTCATAAATGTGAAATTTTTTGCGATAGAACGTTTTGGCACAAACAAGTTCTGAACAGACATAAAATGCTTAATTCCGGAAACAAACCTTTTGCATGTAAATTTCGTGGAAAAAACTTTCGCGAGAAGGAAATTTGAAAACGCATTGTCGTATTCCTTTTTGTGCTATTTTGCTACATCAATGACACATGGAATTTGTCGATAAAGGGAAAAAAGGAATATTAACTTTTTTATCACTTAAGTTGCCGATTTTTGCAATAATGCCTATTAACTCGTCAAACTGGCAACCCTGATTTCCAATATGTCGTATGCACTGAAATGGCACCCAGGTGCTACGTTTCACAGTGTCCTTAATACGGAGCAATAATGCATGTGTATCCCTTTTTACCTTCTCAACGAAAGAAATTGTCATAGGAATTGCTTTATTTCGACCAATTGGTCATCAGAAAAACTACATCCATCTTGAAAATTACAGAAAAAGATAAAAAGCAATTTACAACGTAAGACATAGATTATTTTTTGTAACATAAGAAGCAATCAAGAAGTGAAAGTAATTTCACTGTCTAAAAAATGCACTGATATTTGTGTTGATGAATAAGCAATTTTTTTGAGTACTTGTGTATTAGCGTCACCGCAGAAAATTGGCGCCTGTCGAATCATGCCATTTTCCTCAAAATCTGACCGGTTGGTTTTCTATAAAAAATGTTAGAATCTTCGTGGTTTTGGTCTCAAAGTGCGATTAACGTGGCACCAATTTTGTTGTGGTGATGATAATGCATTATCTATGCTTCTGTTTACAAAAAGCTTCGCAAGTCATTTTAGACTTTTAGAAAACTAACTTTTGATCCAAGTAATCATATAATTAAATCACAATATGAGCAAGAAAATTACAGTTCAGAAAATAAACAACTGTGTGGCACTAAAATAGAAGGTATAGCAATAATTTTACTTAAAAGTTTATCTAAAACAAAAAAAAATTAAGCCTTAAATTTGCTAGAAAATCTTAAATATTAAAATTTTAAACTTGAATAAAATTAAAATAAATATATAAAATAATTTAGCATATAGTGGAAATTATAACAAGAATTCAAACTGGAAAGCAACAATAAAAAGATAAGCACCCCTCATGGGGCTCACCTTTTTTAGGTGAGTACGTTTGTCCCAAGGGGTTTACTGTCTTTGGTAAACACAGGCCTCACGACCACGGGGTACCCTAGTGATCCTTCTTATTTTCGAAACACTTTTCATCTAGTTTTCCCTTTACTTCCTTTCCGTCTAGACCACAGACAAGTGTTTGACAATAAACATTGTTATATTTATTGATTTAATTTTTCTTTATTGGATAAATTACAATTTGTTATTAACATATTTTGATTTACATTTTGTATTCCATTAATATTGTTTCTTTTTCTTCAGTTCCATTAAATATTTTGATTATGTTGATTTTGATCTTGGATATCTCTTCCTATTTGATTACGTATTTTGGTATTCATTTTATACTGAATTAAATTAATTTCATGTGTATACTTAATTTTTCACTCAATTGTAAGGAGAAAAATGGTGTCCTGGAGATACTGTTCCCTTTCGCCCACACTTCGCTGTAGATAGGGGGCAGGAGTGAGCCCATTCCTGACAATCGGCTGGTGAAACTTCTCTTCAGTGTCCCCGGAGAGACATTGTTGTAGGATTAGGGCTGAAAATAAAGTGTGGCGGGTTTACCCATTGGGTCCTCGCCCTGAGGCTGTTGCACTATATTCTGGATGTACTCCAGGTGAGCGCCGTGCCTGGTTTTTGCTAGATGACAGGCACACTGCCTCCCTTGTTGGACTCCGTGGTGGGTGGAGGCACGCCAAGACGAATTTCTGTTCTCTCTTATGGATCCAATGCTGCAGTGCTAGGGTAAAGGCCTTGTATTACCCAACCAAAACCTTGATGAAATTTATAAACATTCACGATTTTTAATTTTATCCCTGCCAAACAATGCAATGTCACTCAAATCTCCCTTTGCCATACAAAAGGCTCTTAATGGAATAGGTGGCGATCCGAAATCTGTTTGAAAATTACACGTTCTGGTAACTTATTAATAGAAACTACATGCTGAATGTGAACCAAATCTTTTTTCTTAGGGAAAACATTTTTAGATTTCACTTTAACAGTCAGTCCCACAAAACCTTAAATACCTGTCGAGCTGTCATTTCTGATGCTGACCTGATGACCACCCCTGAAGCAGAAATCTTTGACGAATTCTCTGATCAGGATGTAATTCAGGTCCGACGGATTACAATAAATAAAGTTGCCACAGCTATTAAAACAAAACATTTAATTTTAACCTTCAGTAGCCCGAAAATACCGACAGCAATAAAAGCTGGATATTTTTAAAATTTTTTTTTAACATTTATAAACCCCGTGCACCACCGAACGTATAACACGGGGGTAAGCAACACAGACAGAAGAAAGGATTACAACACAAACATCCATGCCTTCTCCGGGATTCGAACCAGTCCCTGCGGCACCGCAGTCAGCTTCACTGACCACTATACGGATGGGGGCAAGCTGGATATTTAAACTGTAAAATACGACCGTACATTCCGAAACCTCTGCGTTGTTTCAAGTGTCAGAGGTTCGTACATTCAAAAACTTCCTGCCGCGGCCAACTAACGTGCTCTAGGTGTGCATCTAGGCATTCTTCTATAGATTGCACTCTAGAGCCTAAATGTAGTAAGTGCTCCGAACCCCTTACAGCTGATTCCAAACTCTGCACCAAATGGAAAACCGAAAAACAAAAATTCAGGAAATCAAAACAAATCTATATATATAAAGGAGAAAAGCGCCTCACTCACTGATTGACTAATCACGATATCTCCGAAACTGTTGAACCTAAAGACTTGAAATTTGGTAGACATGTTCCTTTTATGAAATAGAGATCAGCTAAGAATGGATTTTGCGAAATTCGAACCGCAAGAGGCGTTACAGGGGGTTAAGGGGTGTTATAATTGTTTCCATTTTTTACACTACTCAACGTACAATCTTGAAATTCGGTAAGCAGGTTCCTATCATAGTGCAGAGATACGCTACAAAATGGGTTTCGTGAAAATAGACACCCCCCCCCAAGTGGCATTGAGGAGCTTAAGGGGCGTTATAGATAATTACTTTTCCATTTTTAAACTCCTGGTAGCAGTCTTTAAATATGATAAACATAATCCTTTTACGGAGTAAAGATTCAATATATAATGTGCTTTGTGAAAAGCAACCCCCCCCCAGGTGGCGTTGCAGGGTCTCAAGGGGTTACTTTGGCGTGTTGACAAAAAATTTCCTTTTTCGAACTACAAGAACTATAATAATGGAATTTGGTTTGCATTTTTCTTTTGTTGAATTGAAATGCACTAAGAACGGTTTTTGAGAGAACGACTCTCAACGGAATTATGAGGGGGGGGGGGTATTGATAGTAAAAATTTTACCCTATTGGAATTAGATTTGAAATTTGGCTTCCATGTTTATTTTATGGAGTAGAGATCCACCTAAAATTGATTTGCGGAAATCCACCTTGTTATAACAAGGTTATAAAAATGATGGTTACGAAAGTGTAAACATCATTCTATACTCAATTTTAGAGAATATTAGATAATACAAATTAGTTCTGTCTTTTTTTTATCAAGAGGAGAGAGTTACAGGTATAAGTATATATTTTCAATACAATAGAATTCTTAATACGCTAGGACTTAAATATCAATATTATATATATATAGACAGATATATTTATAAAACATCATAAAATACCCAGCGAAGAGGGAAGGTAGCGGCTAGTAAAAATATATATTACCCTGAAGCCCGAAAACTAATAGTTTCACAAACATCTCAATCATACGCCCAGGTTGCAAAATCCTGAACTCTAAGCAATTATACCCAAACGGATGAAAATATAACAAAAATAGTATTGTCCACCTTTAAAATTACTTCAACCCCTTTCATCCCTCCCGAAACCAAATGCATCTCTATCTGTTCCTGTTGTTTCTGCATCATCTTCAACCCAAGCACATCTCTTGCACTGCGTCACAGCCTCAGCTCACCTATTCCTATGTCTAATGCTGTTCTTTCCGCCACCAATAATATGTTAACCCTCATTAAATCATCCTCAATCACATCCGCTTCCACACCCATCTCCTGTACTCAACCGCCTTCTGCATCTACAACACAGGATTCGAAGTAAAATCCAAAATCTCGGGCAAGAAATAAATTATTAAAAAAATAAACGATGCAAAAATAGAAATAAAAATTTTTGTATTGTATATTAACATTACTGCAGTTAAAATTTGAAATCACGCAAATCGTGAAGTTTAGAACTAAATCACATTGCTAGAATATGAATACACTTCAACGGTACACATTGCCCCCTTTTCATCCGTATAGAATGATCGTTTAGTCAGAAAAAGTTGTTCAAAAAATACACCCTTTTCAAAAAGATGTAATACGTTGTGAATCAAAAAGATTCATATTGTAAGACATTTAAAATCTACTGCTATCAAATTTTTGTAGCCAAAACAGAAAACTGAAATTTAGAAAGAAGATTTGTTACGCGATTATTTCGAAAAACAACTGTAATTCCAGTAAAAAGTGTTGAAAAAACGAATAAATAAAACCAAAAATATATTTGCAATAAAATGTGCTGAATCTCCCCCCCCCCTCCCCCAAAACTGCTCCAAACATTTATTTTCGAAAAGTTAAGATTTGACGTATGTGATGCCATATCTCGTAACTCTCAACATAACTCTCTGGATGATTTTCAAGTGTAAGATTTATTTCAGAGACACACTTAAGGTAATGTTTTTGTAGTGCAATATTTTTTTTAAATTTAATTTCTTTTTCTTAGTCACAATAGTAAGCTTCTTTTTAGCTGGCTAACTCTGGCTACATTAACTTATCCAGAATTCAAGTTGATCGAAAAGATTCGGTCCGAAAATATTTTTGTTTTTAAATGACATTCTGAAAAATTTACACAATTTTCTTTTTTAGTAAAATGCAGTGTATAAATAAAACTACACCACAAATAAATATTTTGTTGTAATAGATAATTCTATGTCATTTGAGAGTGATTTTTCTACGAAATTTCCGGTCATTATTTGAAACATCTCAGTTAAATTGAAATAACTAAAATTATCAACATTAAATATGTGATCCTTATTAGTAATTATATCTAAATTAGCATAACGGTCTCTTTTATTATAAAAAACTAGCATTGATCAATGAGCAAGAATCATCACATTCTAGGTCCTAATTATAGCATTTAATTGACCAAGATTTTTACTTGGTTATGTATAATAGCGCTTTTACACTGAATCATTATTTAGGTCAGTCATTAATTTCATAATATTTTACATCATCCAAGTTTAATTAATAGCACCTGATAGAACTTTTAGTCACATAAGTCTTATTTATTATCTGAAATCAAAATTCAACTAAATTGCTTTCTAATATATTTTTGGACCCACTTAAAATAATTTATAGATTTATTTTTTGAATCATATTAGTGTAATTTTGCTTTAAGCAAACTTACGTTTTAATTTTTACTTTAATCAACAAGTAAACTGATTTAAAATAATAACTTATTAAATTTCTTTCATTTATAGTTTTTTGTTACCTTTTGAATATTATTTCTTAAGAAAAACTTTATTTTTCCTACTCATCATAGAACTTATTCGTCGTTTATTTTCTTCGCTAAGCATTTTTAAAATGTTGGAAATTTTCAAACACAAGTATTTCTTTTCTGTATTAATAATATTTAAATGCAGATGTTCAGAAGTACAAAACATAAGTTTTTTTAAAAGCTATATATGGTTGGATTTTTAAACAATTATATACTATTGGTATAATACTTTCATTTCAATTATAAGTGAATAGAGCTCTCCATATTTTTATGATTTGAAGATCAGATTACTCTGGGTATACTAGATTATTCTTGCGACGCAGATGGAATTTTTTTATATTTTATGCACAGGTTGAGACTTATGCCTGCTGGGTTGTGTAATCGGTTTCGGGCTGATCTTGGATTTGGGCTGATGACTAAGTTTGCGAGTCTGACTCCGTCCCGATTCGGGGGATTTTCTTGATGCAAATGATCGTCAGCACCCATGTCGTATGATTATGCGGCATGTGAAATATCCCTTGAGTGCTTGTTTGGCTTGAGTGCTCTCGGTAGAATTAAATTCTAATAACGGTTTTGCCTCGTTAGAACTCGAGTGAATCCATCTAGGGATAAAACTAGGTATAAAAATTACTTGCGATGATTGGTATGCAGATGGTGCCATACTTAAAAGCGATACGAGCTCCCGGGGAATATACAAGGTGCGCAACAGTAAAGCACTAATTCGCAGCTTCAATAAAATGAAAAATAAAAGTTGTAATTTTTTTTGTTTGCTCGGCAGCTTTATAGTTTGACACAAAAAAAAAATGCTCTCTATATATAAATTCAGGCTTAATTTTTCAAGGTCTATGAGATATGGTTTTAAATAGGGGAATGCTATTAAACCCTCAAAGTTTCTTCAGAAACACGTTTTTGCCACTCCATCGAAAATCACAAACTTCGAAAAGCATGTAAAGTATTCTACTCTAAATACTCGTAAAAGTCTCCAGGACCCATTCAGAATCCAGGAGTTAAGGACATATGGTACCCTAAAAAACATCAACCTGTCGAAATTTTTTATTGGCTTGTTTGATACTCAAATCTTTATAAATATGCCTACAAAATTTTAAAGCTTTACCTGCATTTTTTATCAATCTATGGAGCAATATGTGATGCTGGAAAGCAACTACCACGCCCACATTTCAGATTATCTGCCAGAAGAGAGCCTGATAAAAAAGGAATTATTTATTTTTCTACTGCGCAATCAATGAGACTGACATTATATACGCAGTAACAAATCATTTCAAGAAAGAATTGTGCAATTCATACAAAAATTCTAGTTTATGAATTGTTTATTGGGAAAGACCAAATGGATTTGGTCAAGATTTAAAAGTTGTGCGTGCTTTTTATGATGTTATTATGAATGCAATTAAAACTTCAAAACGGATTCTCCCAAAACAAATACTAAATCTCATTTTGATAACTCGGATAATTAAAAATCTAATTTGCAAGAATAGAAAAACTCTCCCATTTTTATGTATTTGTTTTTGGTGATATATATATGTATATCCCATGTGTGCGAGATTCAACACTTTTATTATTAAAATATTTTAAGATATATATTTAAACAAATGCACATTGATATATTTTACTTATAAATTGTTATTTAATTTTGCTTCCTTTCATGTACAATATTTAACATGCGAAGGCTTTTAAACATCATGGAAATAAAAAAAGTAAAGACATAAACATCTTTTTCACATGCTGTGCATTATTTGAGTTGTCAAAAGGAGCATGGAATTAGCTTTGAAGTGTGTGTATTTTTTTTTATAATTATTAAGATAAAGTTTTATGAAATATTGATCTTTCATTCGTTTTTTTCTATATAATCATTATGGCAGTATACTGTTTAATTGTTCTACATTTGTGCAATTTTTTATGGTAAGCAGTTTTAAATAAGCTAATTAACATTTCATTAATGTTTTGGACTATTCGATGAATATTGTATCATGCTATTCATGGAATGAAAACATCAAACTCGTATTTCTACATGTGGATTTTTTTTACATATACTGTTATTCAAAATCTTAAGGATTTTATGATAATTGAAGTATGGGTTTGAAATTTTTATGGCATGTTCTGAAATGGTATGTTTTAGAAAACTGTGCATTGAATTAGCTCTAACATAATTAACATAATATTATAATATATTTCATTCCTATTTTCCTTATTTATCTTCTAATATTAAAGAATCTCACTGAAATGTTGTATCGAAGTGCGTGATACAACACAAAAAAGAGAGAGTATAAAAATTAGTCTTATATTACAATACTTCTATAACTATTTTTCTGACTTTAAACTTTTTAAATTTAATGTTTCACTTTTATTTTGGTTCAATAATGCAAAAGGACTGAAATAATGGTAGCATTTTTAATATTAACAATGATATTTCTAAAAAATTTTTTGAGTATTTACAAGTATTATAATGCTTCAAATAAAAATTATCTTTAATTTGTTAATATTCCTTACAGAAGTTTACTCGTTTTGATGAGTGTATTAGAATGAAAGTGGTTCAATTTTTTTAGAACTTGTGAAGCTTTCTTTATAATGTATTCAAAAATGAGCTTTAATTAGTTATACTTGTAGTGGCATTTAATGATGTATTTTCCTGCGTTAATTATTTTATAACGGTAAATTTTTTAAAAAAAGTTATTCTATGTTAAAATGTGGGATCGCAATTATGACAATAAAATTCAAACAAATTAGAAAAAAATTTAATGAAAATATGTAAAAATGAAGGAAAATTTAAATTTCGGATTCATCCGTGAAAAGAGAGAGAGAGTATTACATAAGAATACGTTACCAAATTCTGTCTCTCTTTTTGTAGAATTACAACATAGCAGAAAAATGACAATTTACAATTCAAAAAAATTATTTATATGTATATATATTTACTAGCTGTTACCCGCCCGCTTCGCTGGGTATTTCATGATGTTTTATAAATTTTTACTGCTTATATATATGTATAAATTATTGATAGCTAAGTCCTAGCATTAAGAATTCGATTGAATTGAAAAATATACTTATACCTGTAACTGTCACCTGTTGATAAAAAAAAAGGGCAGAACTCATCTAATTTGTATTTTCTAAAAATCTCTAAAATTGAAGCATAGAATGATGTTTGCTCTTTCGTAACTCAAAAACCAAGTGGATTCCCGCAAAACCAATTTTCGGTGGATCTCTACTTCGTAAATTGAACATGCAAGCCAAATTTCAAGTCTAAATCTAACAGAAAAAAGCAAAAGTTTTACTATAAATATCCCCGTAATCCCGTTGAGAGCCGTTTCCAAAATAACCGCTCTTAGCGGATTTCAATTCAACAAAAGAAAAAGGCAAACCAAATTTCATTATTATAGTCCTTGTAGCTAGAAAAAGTAATTTTTTTTGTCAATACATCCCAGTAACCCCCTGAAACCCCCCAGAACTTGATTTGCTTAAAATTTATTCTTAGTGGATCCCTATTCAACAAAAGAAACATGCTTAACAAATTTCAAGTATATGGGTCTAACAATTAAAAACAGGAATTTTTTTCTGTAACTCCTCTTAACCCCTCGCAAACATCTTTGGTTGTCAATTTTCATTTTACTCTTTGTTAGAGGAACTCTATTTCATGAAAAGAACATGCCTACCAATTTCCAAGCAGGATGATCAAGTAGTTTAAAAATGGAAATATTTATCGATTACGCCTCTTAATCTCCCGAAATTAAACTTGGTAGTTGATATTCGCGAAACCCATTTTGTAGCGGTTCTCTACTTTACGAAAGGAGTCTGCTTATCAAATTTCAAGACTGTACCTCTAACAGTTTAAAAATGGGGGTAATTGTCTATAACGCCACTTGAGCCCCCGCAACGCCACTTCTGGGTCTGTTTTCACAAAACCCATTTTGTAGGGGAATTGCACTCTATGAAAGGAATCTGCTTAGCAAAATTTGAAGACTGTGCGTCCCATTAATTAAAAATGCAAAAAAATTATCAATAACGCCCCTTGAACCCCCGCAACACCACCTAGGGGTCGATTTTCACAAAACACATTTTGCAGTGTATTTCTATCCTATGAGAGGAATCTGCTTACCAAATTTCAAGACTGTGAGTCTAATGGTTTAAAAATAGAAATAATTATTTATATCTGCCCTTAACCCCCCGCAACACCCCTTGGGGGTCAATTTTCTCCAAACCCGTTTTGTAGCGGATATTTACTCCATGAAAGAAACATTCCTATCAATTTCCAAGCAGGTAGGTCAAGTAGTTTAAAAACGAAAATATTTATCTCTTACGCCACTTAATCGAACGCAACGCCACTTAGAGGTCTGTTTTCACAAAACCTTCTTATAGCTGATCTCTACTCTATGAAAGAAATCTATTTATCAAATATAAAGACAGTGCGTCAAATAGTTTAAAAATGGAAATAATTATCTATTACGCCCCTTAAGTCCCGCAACGCCACTTGGGGGCAATTTTCACGAAACCCATTTTGTAGAATATCTCTACCCTATGAGAGGAATCTGCTTACTAAGTTTTAAGACTGCACGTCTAATAACTTAAAACTCGGAATTTATAACGCACCTTAAACCCCCCACCCCCTCAGCAGCCCTTGGGGGTAAATTTTCCAAAAACCCATTTTGTAGCGGATATTTACTCCATGAAAGAATTACTTCCTTTTGGACACGAATACCTCTTTTGGGCATTTTCGCCAAATGCAGCTATGCATACTTTCATTACAATTTTGCGTCTTGCCTCCTACGCATCTTTCAAGAATGGCGTCTGAAGCTAAACGTTGGTATACAGCAGGGGTGGGCAGACATTTAAAGGGTACGGTCCACTTCTTCCTTTTTCAAGGTGTTGCGGTCCACCCAGTCTCTAGTCTAGTTAGCAACGGTGCTCCACAAATATGTTTCTTTTAGTTTGCACGTCTTAAAACTTAATAAAGTCGGTCCCCCCCAAAATGTCTTGGTAGTCCACCGGTCGATCGCAATCGACTTAATGCCCACCCCGGGTATACAGGCATAATTCTTTCAATTACTTGTTGCGACAAGCAAGTTCTCATGGAAGTATGTGACCCTAGGGTTTCACCTTTGGCTATTGCTCTTTTATGGAAACACCATGATGATTCCTCTTCAGGACACTTACCATGCGTAGGCTTTTCGTCAGCTGACGAGCAATGCATCAGGCTGGCTTATATAGCAGTTTTCCTTTTATTATGAACATTATTTTTTATTGCTTTTCTGAAGTAATTTTGCCACTTTGCTATGTTTTTATGTGTAAGGATTGCCTGCTTACGCCCACCAAGAATCACCTTCCACACTTTTACTTTGTTGCGTAACGATGTGAGTAGCCTCTTCGTAACATGATTTAAGCACTCTTCTCTCCTTTTAGATTTTTACCAAAGAACCACATGTTTTATTTTCTGACAAAAATTGAAAAGTTTTTGAGTCTCCATCACTCAGCATGGAAACGAATCTCATTTGGCAATCATTTATTGACCGTCTCCACATAATTAGTGCATCATTCATCTCCATGGCTCCAGAAGTTCCATCGAAATTTTTGTCACACTCATTCATATGTCCTTTTTGCCATATGTGAAATTCCGCACTATCGGCTCCCATACCTCGATCAGTAATTACGCAATTATGACAGTATTTCGACAATACTTCAAAGTCAATGACAAGTCCACTAAGAACATCGATGATTATTCCTAATCCTAGGTTAGATGTACACGTATGTCCTCGCTTTTGCCATGTATCGTCATATGACACACTCGCTTCAATGATTTCCTGATATTTAAGAGAAGAATCAACTTTTATGTGAGTTTCTCTAGCTGCTTGACGTGACATTTCGAGCACTTTTTCTTCACTTTGTTTTTAACGGATAAGATGTGCATGTATTTGGCGAATGTTATTCTGTCCATTGTTGCCATGTTGAGCACAAATGAAAAAGTTTCCAAAGCAGCATGCCCTCTGCCTATGGATAGGAAGGCACTCACCAGCTTGCTGTTAATATCATTGGAATTTTTAGACTCCTTGGAAACTTGAATACACACTTCCATTGCTTTCATGACATGATTCACATAAAAGTTCCATTTTTGTAGAATATCCCATGGATTGGTGTTGTTTTATGACAAGGGCCCAGTTTGTACCATATTTGGAATTAACTTCTTGAAATAGTTCAGAAAACACAGCTTTGTGGGTGAAAACATAGCTTGCCTCAGGTTGGGAAGATGTACTTGGGTCAGATAATGAATATCTCTGCAACATAATACTGTTTTTTTCATCAACAGTTTCAGGAGATTTCTGCCATCGCTTCTTGCTATTCTCAGACATCTGCCTCTTTTGGTAGGACGAACCTTGGGTTTTTTTATATCTCGATAATATAAGATCCATACCAATAATTTTAAACAACAAATGCGATTTAAAAAGAGCTTTAGTTCTGGAAAGAACTTTTTGTTTTGGTAAAATCAATATAAGGTTTAAGTAAAGTTGAACGAAAAATGTAAACGCAAGTTCGAACGAATAGTAAACAAATAAAGTCAATTTAGGTCTCGGATACAGTTAAAAGAAAGTGTTGCGAACCTGAACTTGATAAATTAACATTTAAAAATAAAAATTAGCGAAGCTTTGTCTACAGTAAATAAAAATTTTCCTGTCAAAGTGCATGACAGCTGTGATAGCATGACATTAGAATATGTAAACAAAGGGACGTGGTCATGGATGACTAATTCGAAACTACCCTATAACTCAGTAAAAATGCATAAAACCAAAAAATGGTTAATTTAATGGAATTAAATGGTTTTATACTAGTTTGCTTCTAGATGCCTATTATTGTTTATGGAATATGGAAAACAGTTTTAAAAAGTTTCAAGTCTGTCGCTTAACTTTGGACAGAATCTGTAAAGTGATAATTTTATTTTAAAACTACACTCAGAGATTATGGTGAATGATATTGCCATGAGTGAGTAACGCGCGCGCGTTTGAAATAAGTTAAGAAATATTCGGCAAAATATTGAGAAATAGTCTTTATCAAAATTTTGCAAAGTCTGAGATGAATCGGTCAATACGCTTTAAGTTTTGCTACTCCAGGATCCCGGTGTTTCCTCAAATCCTGAAATTCCGGGATTTAAATTTTGTCTGAATTAAACTTTCAATTTTTTTCTCAGCACAAATTTTCTAAGAATTTAACTTTTTGATAATTTATAGTTCTTTGTTATATAAAATATACATGTAGAATTTTTTCCCCTGCTAATAATTATATTGAAAAAAATAATCAAACGGAAGAATTTCAAACTCTGAGTACAAAATTACTGGACGCATTTCAATTTTCAATTTTTAATATTCAATTTACAATGGAATAAATTAGCAACGGTAGCGATGCTAGATCGAAAGAACGCGATGCACTAGCAAACATTTAAACGTGCAACCCATGGTAAATTAATAGTGAACCTGCTATAATGGGCCTGACGCTTCAAATCCCACTGGATTATTACCTGCTCTTGCAATTGAATCCTCTATTTAAAATGAGGTAATACTTGAAATTTATTTACATTCTGATTCAATAATTGTGAACCAATTTGCACCCAAAAACCATTGTTGTTGTGTGTTTCATACAGGGATACATACACAAGACGAGAGATAGAAGATCTCAGAAACGTACGATGCAATCAAAGATTTTTATTACAAAACAATGATCCCAGCATAGAACTGAAGAGGTGCATTTCTTTCCAATCGAAACGGGAATCCATTTCAGGCAAATGTCCGACTTCTTTTCCCGAAGATAAATCCATGCCTTTTATTCGGGACTCGAATCCAATCCCACTCCATTACAAGCTGAGTCTCGTAACCACCATACTAGTTGGGGCTGCAAAAAAACCACATTAATTAAGCAAAGAATAAGATAATGCTATAAAAGATGGATAAGTGCCAATGCAGCCTATTAGTTTTGTAACACTGTCATCAAATATTCAATAAGAAATGTCTTTTTTTTTAATAAAGGGACACATGGTGGAAACTTAATGGGAGATAGAGCTACCCAAGCGTCTGTTATATAACTGACTGGATTTTTGAAATTAACGTGATATGACTAATAACTTTATTCTTTCTAGTGCCCTTATCCAAATGATTACAAATCTGAAACTTATTGCTCCAAGGAGAGTTTGAAGAGAATACCCTCTAATGTATTATCCTACCAGAGGAAAGCAACGCATTGAAGTCTTCCGAAAAGAGGTAGTTAATGTAACTGAAGGAGTTTAATTTATGAATATGCCACTCTTCATTAAGTGAAAAAAATAATATAAGTAACAATTAAGCTATTGAAATTCCTTGACATAGTAATTGTCTTGTAATTTTCATTTTAAAAGGAATAAATTTATTATTTACAAAGGATATTGTTACAAAATCTGAAAATTCAGAAAAATATTGCTTTTATTTATGTGAGGAATTAAGTGAAAAATTAAAATTTGACAAGACTCTTGAGTGAATCAGTGAATATTAAAGTCGCACTGTCCAGCTATACACGAGGGGTCTTGACGACGGACCTCGTAATTTTGAACCATGGTCAAGTGGCAAGGACAACACCTGATTTGGCACCTCCTTCTCCTAACTATTACACCACACCAACAGGAGGACAGATTTAACGTGCATCTCTTCCCTACACGGCAGGTCTGGGCTCGAACTCATGCCATGCCTGTCATGATCCCATACCTTGATCACTAGGCTACCTCGGCCACCCAAGAATCTTGAACTAATAAACAATCGTATTTGATCTCTTTAGTGGCCACAAGGGTTTCGCTGTGAGTGGCAATAAAATGTTTTGTATTTAGTTAGAAGATTTTGATTAAGCCAGTTAAAATCCTCAGGACATACCAACGTAGAATAAAAAAAATAAATTGAAGAGAATAATGAGTGCATTTTCATAAAATACGTATACCTAACAATAAGTGCTCAATATGCAAGAAAATGGAAAACAAAAAATCAATTAATTAACAAACGCAATTTCTTTTTGTGATCGACAATATGTTTTTTGAATTGGAGTGAGTGATTGAATAAAAATGTCGCACTCTAAACCAGAGGGTTCTTAAATTGAAAAAATTCGGAAAATTTAAATGCGGCTTCTGTGGCTCTTTTCCAAACCATTTCTAAATCATTCCTTTTAGATTGTTGCAGTTTATGCGATAAACACAAGGGGTGCAACCGGAATCCTTCTTATGGGCCATATCTGATGCAAGCCTGGTTATATAGCGTCACACGGGTTCTTGGTGTGGCTGACGGTGCCTCAAGTGAACCATTGCGTATATTTTCAAAAGTTAGACTTTAATAATAAAATCAGTGTCTTTTAATGATTTCTCACTGAATTCTATGAATATTGGAGGGAAAATGATTGGTTTGGTTGTAGAGCAAACATCGAATTCAATATTAGTGAGGAGTTCGTTGATCAGTTTATTCACTTATTTGTCGGGAATCAAGTTGATTTCAATATTGCCATTATCGACGAGCCTTGTATTTTTCAACGTGGTCGAGTGACGTGGATGACATTTGAGCCGGTACCCCACACTCAGAGCTTCCTAAACAAGCCAGTGGGAATTCATAGTAAATCCATGTGTTTATTGAGCATCGGACACTGTAAACTGCGGGGTTTTAGTGGCAATAGGGTTTGATTCAGAATCTTGACAATACCTTCATGTGAGTTCGTGACCATGACCACTCAGCTACCGAGACCTTCTGCATTTGCCCAGATTAAGATTGAAGTGAAAATTAAATAATCATCGGATCAGATATCACGAAAAAATTATATCATTTCTGAAATAAAATAACTTTTAACTCATTATTCGGGACCTTTTTTAATTGGTGACATAAGTAAAAAAAATTTTAAACATAATTTTAAAAAAGTATGCATTATATATGGACTGGACTCTTATTGGCGTCATATCCTAAGGAACTAAAATCGTGTATTTCAGAATGATTGTAACTATTAAAATAGTTTAGTTATTTTTTTGAATGAAAACTGTTTTTATTCTTTTGATTCGGAACGTTTTTGACAATTTAATAAAGTACTAAAATGAAAATCACGAGACGCCTAAATAAGGAATATGTTAGAGTTTTTGGAAAACACAATCTCTTATCCTTCTCTTTGATGTAATATGCAATTAAAAGTAATTTTGACGCAATATGTTTCAAGAATCTCTAGAGTCAGATATTTAAATCAACCAAATGAAATGGTCGAGAGAAGAATATCTATTGATTTTAGTTTTTCTCTAAGGATCACAGTATAAAGATAACTTCAGAAACCATTTACATTTTAAATATTTGATTTCAGGGTAGCTGACATCTCAACTCTCTGCAGACGCCTTGATGCTTGTTTGCGATACGACCCATGAAAGATTTAAAATATTGAAAAATATCAACAAGGGGCACATTGTAGTAAGTCTTTAATTTCAGCTTATTGTGGTACTCATACTGTTTCAAAAATAATATATATATAATTTAATTCATATTTTGCTTATATTTTAAGCTACTACTAATAAAAAAGTTCGAATGTGGTTTTCTTTCAAAATACTTGCCTCAATACAAATAATATTGTCTGTAAAAATAAGTGAACTTAACTCTATAACATTTCCTGCCTTTAAAAACTTTAAATATAATTTCTCTCTCATTTCTTTTAATGATGATAATGAACTAAACATTATAAATAATTTTTCAGTTTAATTTTGTTGTTTTAAAAAAAGTTTTATTCAATGATTTTTGATAACGTATGCAGATTAGTTTATTACGTCATATAAGATTTTAAATTTCTGAATTAGTGATTAAAGTTCAAGAATTTTTTGCATGAATACATTTTGCAGGAAGTATCGTTAGTTGACACAATTTACTACATAATTGTAAATTAAAAAAGTGCTCAGAATCAAACTTTGAATTAAAAGTAATATAGCTTGTCTAAACCGCTCAATTCATCTCCTTACTTGATCCACAGGAAGGGAATCTTAATCTGTAGTTGTAGCTCTGTTAAATCTAGGTAATATATCAGCTGTAATAATATTTTCACACCTTTTTTTAAGTTAAATAAAATTTGTAGAGGTAATCAAAACTTGATATCGTCTAAGGTATCATTTTTACAAATTTGTATGAAAGACAAGTATGGATTACTTGTAATTCTTTGCAGGCAGCGAATACTCCTTCTAAATAATATTTCAAACGTAAGCATGAATTGTAGGAATGTTTCTCTAATTACATAAGTGCCCCGAAATCTATTTTTTGATGTAAATGAAGTGTAAACAAAATTTTAAATAAATAATTATACGTACAAAGTCTCTTTAAATTAGTTTCGGGAACTCAACATTTTAGGGAAGAGTTTTCATTGCCTTATTCAAAAACCCACCATGGAAATTTGGAAAAAGTTCAAATATCGATTCCAAATTTTAAAATCTATTCAAGCAAAATTTTCTATACAACGCGTGAATGTAGTTTTATCTAACTTTTTGATTCCCAACACTAAAGGAGAAAATTCAAAACAAATGTCACATAGTACAATACCCACAGTCTAATTCTCATCAAATATTCGATTATTTATTTACCTAGATTTTGAGCAGTAAGAAAGTCATCAGATTTTGGATATCTTGTGGCTACCCAAGCCCAGTTGCCATGGTAGCCAACTCGTGCATAATGTTGTTTCTGTCGAGTCGTAAGTTACAAGATAAAAATCTATATTGAAGAAAAGTCGATGCACCTTTTATGTCTATAGAAACACAAACACATGTGACCACGTGGGCAATCGTCGTTAACATTTGGCCACGGTAGCCTATTGGTGATGGTCACGAAAGTCATCAATGAACCAGTGGTTCGTATCCTGATGACACTGCGGGTTCAACGTTCAACATGTAGAAACGCTCGTACACATTAAATCTGTTGTGGATGAAAAATCTAACGTGGTTTCAGTGTGGAGTTTGGGAGGATTGACGTCGGCTAAGGTGTAATCGTCACTTGATCGCGATTCAAAATTACGAGGTCCATCACAAAAAGATCTCGTCCAAATATGAGTGGAATGGGATAAATACTCCCTCAATCACTCAAATACTTTGGCATCGTGTGGAAGTCTGGAAAGAGGCCAAGCAGCACAAGAATCGTTCTTCTCACTAAATCGTGGCTCACAAAGCACTGCGACTCGTAGTTTCAGCAATAAAGCCCAAAGTGAGAATATATCAAATAGGAACCCAAATGAAAGGACTTAATTATCAAGAAAATTGTTTATTCTCCAAAGAAAGCACTTCCATGCAATATTTAATTCACAATATTTCAGTACAAATACCTTTTAGATCTAAGTTTTACACAGCAGACAATACTCGTTTATAATTATTTAAATCATTCTCGTAAAAAAACATGTTAAATTTTAAAAATTTTGCTCGATTTTTTAAAAATCCTCTTGTAATTATAAAATATGCATTCGTGCGCAAAATTCCATTAATCATTTTCATAGTGCGCTAATCATATTTTTTAAAAATATTTTTCCTTACGGTTTTTTAGTTCCATCAGGTTTTTAGTTAATAGAGAGAAATAATTTTTGAACACTGGAGATAATCGTAAATTAAATACAGGAATATAGAAATCATTGAACTATTGTCGTAGAATATTTCACCTGGATAAATACTTTTCAACGTTTTTATACCAAATTAGAGCACGGGTATAGGCTAATTTATAATTCTAAAAATTGTTACCCATTTTCGATTTAAATTAGAAACTAATATTTCCTCGAAGCATATAAAAACTGAAATTCTCAAAACAGTTAAAACATTCTTAAAAAATGATTAATGTTTTACAACTCGTCCAATTTACATTTTACTAAGCTGAACAGGAATTTGTGAGATAAGTTGAGTTTACAGAGAAATTCATGTCTTTCATGAAAATGGACTTCAAAATAAATCTGACTTGCTTTGAATCAAAACACAATAAAATTCTTAACTCAATATTGGTTTTCGACATCTTTCATGTTTTCGTTATTTACTTTATAATAACATATAATGCATTCAAAAGGCAAGATTTTCTCAAAAGATATTTCCCAAAATCTAATTAAAAAATCATAATATAATTATTTCTTTTTCATTAAATTGCACTAAAATTTTAAGTAGGCTTTTCTCTGCTTTTGGTTTGTTTGGATGATAATGTCAACATGCAAGGCTTGTTTAAACACTAGAACGTCCGTGATTTCGATTACCCTTAAACTTCCGCAGGTGTCATTTCGACACCGTAATAAAAAGTATCAAATAATTGTAATAACTAAATAATGGCTTGACCACTGATCAGTAGAGTTTAGTTTGAGATAGCATAAATTATTTGTAATTAGCATATATTATGACCCTTTATATCAAGAAAAACAGTAACACACAAATTACTTAATTTTATAAAAGGGAATAAAAAAATATTCATAAATATTAGTGTAATAAGGAAAATTTAATTTATGTGATAATGAGAGTTTTTCCATTCTTATTTATAGTTTTTATGCATTATACTTTGTGCATGCCTCATTTGCACAATGAATACAATAATATTCAGTTTTCCTGTACCTGTTTTGCACACCATGTTCACGCAATTCAACTCATTTTTTTAGTTACATTTCCATTACACTCTTTAATTTCGCACTTTTTGCGTTTTAGTGAATAATAATTTCTTTAGATTCAGTATTTACCTGATTTTTGAATTACTTGCACTTAAGTAATTTAATCATAATCGCAGAACTATATAACGAAACATTTACACACTACGACTTTAATATAACTGCCTCATTTCCGCTGTTAACCCAATAACACAGCATTCAAAGCCAAATAAAGGCGCGATATTACTTCCGGTAGTTTTACTAATGTTATCTACTTGGTGAACTATCTTTTGCTGAATGACAAATTTTTAGAATGATAAATTGTCTTGGTGTCGAAAAATAGCAGAGGGCGTTCTAGATATATTTAGTTGCAAAATATCTGCTAAAAAACCTAGAGCCATAAATGTTTTTCTGTGCATTCACTATGGAAAATAATTAAATGATGAAAAATGTAAATTTTCTAAATTCATGTTATAATACGGAAAGGAGAATGAACTAAACAGACTCTGGTGACCAATCGAAACAGATGGACTTTCTTATTTTGTTTAATGCCAGCTCTGTGATGTCCTCATTACTTGACTGATTTTAAAATTGCAAAGAAAGTCACCACTTCTAAAGTAGCTTCGAAGTCTGACGTTGATGAAAAAAGAGAATCACATGAAATTTCATAATGTTTTACTCTGTGCTTGAAATTTTTTTCCATTGATCATTAGACAAGATTAGGACTTGTAACTTAACTTTTCATTCCATATCCTTTTCATGATTTTAGGCACGGACAGTTAAAATGAGCTTCTCATATAATCCTTATCAGTTTCAGAAACCAATATCGTATTTTATAACGTCTGATACACACTAAATTGGAAAAGTTTAGAAGTATTCACCTTATTCCATGCCCAGGTATTCAGATTAAATATGAAACCATAGCGAATCCGTCCGATTGGAATAGTAAAATTTTAGAGATCAAGAAATTGCGAACAAGATTATGAATCTTGTGTAAGTGCACAAATTTAATCCTGATGAAAATCAAGAAAATAAGTAAATTTTTCTCATTAAAATTGTTGCAACCATAACTAATCTAGATATATTTAATATTTAATTTGTTCTACAATTTATATATTTTTAATTCGAATTTTTTAAACAATGTGATTTAATTCATACAACTATCCTATAAATATATTTTCTCAGGAAATGTCCTTTGAAAGATTGCAAACATTTAAAATGGACTAAAAACCGTTATTTTTTTAACATTAGGTGTATTTAATCTTTTTGAAAAGAATTCTATATTAAGTTTAGAAATATTTTTGGTTTATTTCTCATTCTCTTATACGCGTTAAACGATATAATTTGGCGAAGGAAATATTTTTTAAAAACACAAAAATTAATAGACTATTGAACAATTTTCAGATAATTGGTGTTTAGGAAATTGGGACGAAGCAGTCTGCAGTTTTGAGCCAGCATCTATTGGTTGACAAAATTTTGAAAAAATTGCCGTGTCTTTGCACCATCAGTGATCAAAATATTTGCTAGACATGAGTTTCCCACTTGCTGGAGAAGACTCGAAGCATGTTTGTGATATTTGTCACAGAACATTTCAATTCAAAAGGCATTACATGAAACACTTGCTGGTGCACAAAGAAAGAACTTTGCATCAATGTCCAATATGTGTGGCAGGATTCATTTCTGAATTTGAGCTAAACGACCATCTCATTATTCATACAGAAGAGTCAAGAAACAAGTGCGAATATTGCAGTACATCTTTCAGTTCCCCTTGTAAGCGTAAGGATCATGAAAAGAAACACACAAAAGAAAATTGTTTAATTTGCGATGTTTGCCACGGAATGTTCCAAACTAAATCGTTACTACTACAACATCTACTTTTACATAGAAAAGAAAAGCCTTCTAATAGTGATGGGCGTGCTGGTGGATTCACACAAAGAGAGGGAATGGAAACACCCACGAATCCACTGGAGAGCGAAAAACAATTCAGATGCCAACCATGCGGGGAAAATTTTCGTAACAAATATGAACTGGGGAGACATCAAGATACACATAACAAAGAGAAGCAACTTTCATGCACAATCTGTGGTAAACAGTTTCAGAGTGAACATTATGTTCTAGAACATATACGCTCACATAAATGTAGAAAGCTACATAAGTGTGACAAATGCGAAAAGACATTTCTGAATCAAAGTAAATTGAAAAGACATTACCGAACACATACAGGAGAAAAGCCTCATAAATGTGAAGTTTGCGAAAAAAGCTTTGCTCTAAAAGGAAGTTTGAAGAGGCATTATCGTATTCATACAGGAGAAAAGCCTCATAAATGTGAAGCTTGCGGAAAAAGCTTTGCAAAAAAAGAAGAATTAAAAAAAAAAAAAAAAAAAAAGCTTTGCACAAAAAGAAGATTTGAAGAGGCATTATCGTATTCATACAGGAGAAAAACCGTATGCATGCGAGTTTTGTGGGAAAAGATTTGCTCGAAAAGATGTTTTGAGAACACATCGTCATATTCATACGGATGAAAAACCCTATCAATGCATGTTTTGCGGAAAATGCTTCTCGCAAAGTAGTTATAGAAGCAAACATATTCGAACTCAACACAAAAAAACTTAATTGAGTGAAATGTATCGAAGCAAGCTTCTTTTCCGCTCGAAAATTATGGCTGGGTCAAAATGAAATATTTTATAAAAAAAACGAATAACATCTGTAAAATGTCATGTAGTTTAGGATGCTCATATGTAATCAATCGTAGTTTATATTAAAATTACTTGTAGAATTTTTTTACAGAGTTTATCTTAGTAGTATATGTTTTTTTTTTAATTTCTAAGAAATGACACTGTGTATTAGAAACTAGTCTCCACAAGCTATATACTCTAAAACGAAAACGTAAATTATATATTTGGAATATATACATTTCTATTTTTAAGTGTTTAATCAAATAGTAAAATACCTTTCCAAATTTAGTTGGCTATTTTGTAGTAATAACACGGATTTTCATTTTATATAAGCAACCGGCAATAAGAACTAATTAGGAAGAAAATTGAAAAATTTATAAAGTAATTAAAACTGGTCGTTAGAACTTTTGCGTTCCAAATAAGTATAAAAGCAAATAAAGCGAGGAAAAGTTTATTTAAAAGTGGAGGAATCTTTGATTTAAGTACAGCATATGCTTTCTATATAGTGAGTAAAAACCGAATTTCAAAACTTTAAGTTTCTGAAATAAATTCTAATTATTTGACAAAATTAGAGAGCTATTTATTGTTCAATGGGGCACGCATATTTATTAGTTATTTAAAAAAAGTTTAATGTACTCCACTCGCAATATTCGAAAATCGAAAGGATTGCAAGATCAAGCTTGTTAAGCAGCTTTATATAATTTTAAGATTTCGTGCGACCAGAATACCGGTAAAACATCTGCGCAAGGAAAGTGGGTTTATTTTCTAAAAACATTTGGGAATAAACACTAATTAGAAAGAAAATAGAAGAATTTATGCATAAAATAATAAAAATATTTGTGGTTTGGACTTTTTTGTGCAAATTTGTAGTGTAAAAACAAATCGACGAAAATTTTTTTTAAAAGTGGAGGAATTATCAATATAAATATAGCTTATAAGATGTGTATAAAAGGATTATCAAAACTTCACGATTCTGAAATAAATTCTAATTAGTCAACAAAATTCAGAGTATAAATTATTTCTGAATAGGAGCACACATTATTATCTTTGATATATTTATTGATACTCTAATATATAATGCATTCTAATTTTTTCTTAATATACGCAAATAAATTTTGCAATATAAATAAAAATACAAGTAATTCAAATGATAGTATTTTATAACTCTATAGTCAATAAAATTCAGAATAAATAATTGTTCAACGAAGTCACGCATTATGATCATTTATATATTTATTTTTTGATGTTATAATATATATATACATTTAATATATATATTATAAAACTAATACACATTCTAAATTTTTAATATCAAAATACACATTACAGTATAAATAAAAATGCAAGTATTTCGAAAAGTATTGTATTTTAAAGCTATATTTTTTTTCATTATCAATTTCTCAAGAACATTTGGAATTGTGAGCGTTTTTCGATTTTTAATTTGTAAGAAGGATAATTTATTTAACGTGGCCACCCTTTCTTTAATAGTTGTACTATACCGATGTGATTTTTAGACAGCCGACTTTAAGAATGTGGCACTTGTTTCGTGGTATCAAGTGAAATTTCATTCATATTACTAGATAATATTAATGTCGCAGTTTTTAACTTTTAACTTTTATTGTCACTAAAATGAAATTTTTGCTCAAATTATACACAAAAAAAAAAAAATATTTCCCTTCCGATATCTTGTGAATCCAGAAAAATTATAAACAGGAAAATTATTTTCTGTAGATTTACTTTTAAAAGTGGGGCTCCGATTATTTAAAAAAATAAATAAATAAAACTTTAACAATTCTTATTAAGCAACAAAGAATATGATTTTAATACATTTCTACAGATTACAAAAATAACTATCTCTACAATCCAAAAATTAGTTCATCCTTTAAAACAATTCAATAATAAGAGATACACAACAATATGTATTACAATAACTAGCTGTATAGCCCGGCGTTGCACGGGGTTCTTCAAGCATATAGATATTTTTGCCTTAAAAATTTCCCCTCCTCGTATTCCTCCCTCTTCATGGTGTGTTTATGACTTCTACATTAATATATCACTAAAATAAGCTTTTTCGAAACTTCTTTCAACTCTTTGCTCCATCGGACGGGTCTATTTCATGTCAGATTATCCCAGCGTTGCACGTGCTCTTACGGAGTACATCACTTTATCCCCAATGGAAATTTCCCCTTTCTTTCGACGCCACCACTTATAGAAGAGTGATTTCTATATTTATGTCATTAAATCAACAATGTGTATTATAATAATAATAATATAGATGTAACTCTCATGCATTGCGAGTTATTTCGGCTTCGTTTATGGTTATTACACAAAGTATGAAACAATTTGACATCGTCAACTATCCAGAGGACTTAACCCTTTATGTGATGTGGTTTTAACAATTAAAAAGCTGAGTTTTTATTTATGTGTTGGGATGGCCAGGCATTATTTTTTACTGTTAAAATGTTAACGGGGTAGATTTATGCTCTTTCAATCTCGTGTGTATTTTATCTTTCTTTGAAAACAAATTAATTCTTTAGTGTCTGAAAAAAAAACAAATTTCTTCCCAGTTTATACAAAGAGTAATATAAATGATTTTAAAATTGCTATTTTAAGTCCATTTTCTAACTGATTTAAAATATCCAAATTTATAAAAAGTTTTTCCTTCCAAATTGATAATGTAATCTGTTCACCATTGCCTTAAGAGACAAAACGTTCGACGCCTAACAATTTATTTTGATTAGTGAATAGTTATGTCCACTGTTGAAAGTTTTCCTTAATTTGAAGTTATTTATATACAATTTTCTAAAATCTTTAATTTCCCTCCGATTTTTTAAAAATATTTTTATAGAAATGAAAAGTAATTGACTTTTATGTTAATCTTTCTGATTAATTGGACACTTTTTTTTCAACAAGGCTACACTTGATGATTTTAAAAATATATTTGTGATACCCCTCTGAACTTTGCTATTTGTTTTTTATACATTAATAACATTTGAAGTACTTTCAAATATCTCCGAGTTCCTTTTATTTACCGATCACTTAAAATTGTTTCAAGGGTACGAACTTATATTGTTAGTGCTCTTTCATAAAATGACCTGGATAATTTTTTCAATGCCGAACGAATAATAGTTTACTTATAAATGTCGTATAAAATGTAGCTTTCTTAGCTTGGAAACTGCAACCTATATTTTTGTTTTATCTTACAAAATATACACTTTCATTTCGTTCATACTTTGTTACTGATCTTAGCATTTCCTTTAAAACAAAGCTATGCATGGCTACATACTATTAGGTGTTTTCAAACAAAAAATTCATTTTCTAATGAGTTTTGTTTGATAGTTCTACGTTTTGCGGTTATCCGCTCAAATAATGCTACCCTATTAATGCTACCAAATAATGCTACATCCATATACATCTATCTCAAACTACGGAATATCGTGAGAAAGTTTTTAATTGCTTTTCCTTGTGAAGTAATTCTAGCGCGGTTACCAATCTTCATAACAAAAAAAGTGACTGGATGCTACCAGTAGAGGAGATTTAGGATTCAACCTAACAAAATTGATGTCAATTGTTAGAAATTTCTTAAAAACATCCGATTCATCCCTCCCATTAAAATCATTTGTTTGCTGCTCCGTTATTTTGTATAACAGGTACTGAATTTTAATTTAATAAATAAATATTTGAAATTTAAAGGTCTTTGTTTTCTTAAAATTTTCACTGTAAAGTTAAAAAATTAAGTTTTTTAAAGTAAGTAGCAGCTATCAAAAACACATTAAAGTTGACGAATTTACAAGAATTTAATATTAAGTAAGCGGATTTCTACTCCAAACAAGACAACATATCAAGGGGTCTACGAAACAAAAACGTTTGTGATCGTTTGTGACAAAAACGATCGTCATGAGAAAACCTGTGGCTTCACTGTTATTTAGGGCACCCCCCTGCAGCAAAGGTAGGGGGGGGGTACTATACATTTACAAACATCCATTTATTCTCCGGAGTTCACACTCATACCAGTCAGTCATTAACCATGATACCTTCCCTGCGGCAGGCGATGACATCTTTCTTGAGTCAATCACATGATTGAGGAAAAGAATGACGAGACCTTTCTTGTGTTCTTTTTCTTTAATTATGTGATTGACTCTGTCAATATTTTAAGTAGTACTCATTTTTCTGAATCATCGAGAACATTGAGTAACATTTCTTATTCTATTGTAAGTTTATCAGAGCTAATTACATTGATAATTTCTCACTGGATCATCTTTATAGAAAAATTTTACAGAATTTTAAATGAACTTGAAATTTTACAAATGTCTTTTTATATTTAAAAGTTTTACGCCTTTTGAACTCTTAATATGAATAAATTTTCCCAACGTTTTCTTTATATTTTTTCTGCTATTTTCGTTAAATTGTGACTTTTTAAATAGCTTATATATCTTAAACTGCGTTTGGGGATTTTTTTGTTTTTTTATTAATGGTTAAATTTTTTGCCTGCACCCTGTAACGATACTTTTTTTTTGTAGTGCGCTTCTCCTTAAATGAATACATTATTTTTTTTAACAGTAGATTTTCCCGTGGATCAATGTAAACTTATTGAAGTACTGTTTAGCGTTAAGATTGTAGACTCCTAGTCTAAATGATGCCAAAATATCGCGAATCAATGGAAGACTCGACGCGGGCCAATCACAGACTACAAACTGTTGGGTTTTTGGGGTTTCGAAAAAGTGATGTTCACTCTCTGAAAACAGTTTATAGAGATGGGAGCAATGGTTTGGAAACCTGGCCAAGGCCAAAAAAGGACCCCAACGCCGGATCAAGATCATTATTTAAGACTTCTGTCTGAAAGGAATTGGTCCATGACAGCAACTCAACTATATCACAACCTTTTTAATGCCACAGGAATATCCTTTTCATGGATAACTCTCGTCCAAGGACCAGGTTCCAGGCTCTCTGTAGTCTGCATCCCTTTGACTGTGAGCCAGAAAAAAACATGTAACAAGTTGCCGAAAACACCTATCTAATAAAGAGGATGCTTGGGACGGGTTTTCCACAGTGATAATTAACTTTTTCACATCTGAACAATGACTCGAAATGTGTTCTCCCCTGGAAAGAACACGGGAGTCTATATATTCAATCAAGCATTTAAAAAAGAAACACTATGGTGAATGTCGTTTGATGGTCTGGGCAATTATTATTTAAGAGGGGGTATACCGAACTTTGTTTTCGATAGAGGTACTCTCTTAACAGGTCGGCGATACAGGGATGATATCCTTGCACACTTTATGAGACTTTTCCGTGGTTTAAAAGAACCAAATTTCATCTTTATGAACGATACCACACGCCCACACAAGGCTCAGTTGATGGATGAGTACCTATAATCGGATTATATTCAACGATTGAAGAGACCTGCGATAATTCCTGAAAATTCCATTGAACACGTACAAGACTTCCCTGGAAACTCAATTGCAGTTCGAAGACATGCTCCAAAGGTCATTGAGGAACTCAAGAGTGCAGTTGCCTCAGGGGATGATAATATATTTATAGGGACTTATATATTAACAGGGGCTATTAGACATATTTTTCTTTTATTTACAGGTGTCGGTCAGCTGCTGTGCTGGACAAGTGACCAGTTCTATTATTCAGGTTGCATGTTTTCTTATTTGGGTATCCCATATATTGGTCATATATCGGAAGACATTTTAACCAAGTTTAATTTTATTAGCTTTGTTAGTTTTCTTTTTATTGCAAATAAACAATTTGTCCCTTTAATTTTTTTAACCAGTGCAGTAGAGCTTCAACTTGTTACGTCAAATTGGCATGTCTAGTTAAATATTATAATAATTCAATTTTCTGGAAAGTGTGAAGACTCTCTTCTATAATTAATAATTTTATAAATCCATGTTTATTTATTCTTTCAAAAAAAAATTCAGAATGTTTTGTGCTGCGTTTTATGCAATTCCCAATAATTTATCATCTAGGTATAAAAAAGAATTAATTGTTTAAAAATATATGAACAAACCTTAGAACTTTTTGGGTTAACACTTTTGAGTCGACAGATCAGAACGTTGTCTGATGGAAAAATAATTGTGTTTGTGTTGTCGTGACATCTTTTGATTTGGCAAAATTAATCAATGGTTTAGTACGTAACTACTTCAGTACCTTAATTTCACCTAATCTGAAATATTGTAAACATAAATTTTAAGCATATTAGAAAGAATGTTATGCACAACGTCCTTGATTTTGGTTTTCCTTAAGAAACATTTCTATAGAGTCTACAATATATTATTCAAAAATTTACAATGCAAATTTCGAAGCATATTCAGTTGCAATTCTTACTCCTATAGTATTTTTTGCTAAGTTTCTTCGTATCGGATGAATTTTGTTTTATATAAGGCTTAATCAAACTTTTTGCCTCGTAATTTATTTTCTCGGATTAACCTTTCTAAGAATCAAAGGATCTTAAGATCAAGATTACTGTGTACATAGTTATAGTAAAAAAGCTGATATTCATTTGTTGATTTATTACCAGTGCAAATTTCTTAAGCAATTCGAAGGCTATTGGCGATCCGAGATCGTGTAGCTACACAAACCTATTCAACATTGCAAAATTGTGAACATCGTTATTTCTGACGAGTCGTAATTTTCATACGTTTCTCTACTAAAGACCTATCTTTTAGAAGCGCTGATTACACGCGCTATAATTGTATTTCCCATGTTGCCATGTGTTCTCTGAAACCTTGCCAACATGGTTTCGAACTCTTTCTTGACGTTCTTGAGTCTAAATACCTCTGAAGACCCATTCAAATTAAATTTTTCTACGAACAATGCACTTACTTTAATATTGTACGTTTGTTATGAAACATTGGTGGCAGCTCGGGTGTTATCCTCGTCACTTGAAAATGTTTTAAAATTACGACATCCGTCGACAATAGTTAACACACACACATTCACCTATTTTGGCACAGATGAGATACAAAATTTCTCACTTGGCCATACAACATTTAAATAGATTGGAAATTAGTGGATATTTGGATTGCCTTTACTGTAATAACTGTTTGACCCAACACAGGAATATTACAAATTTTAAAGTAGTTTTTAAAAGTAGAGCTTGAAGAGATCTTGATAGCAAAGTGGTCTATATGTTCCACTCATAACAGTAAAATTAAACTTTCAGATGAGACTTCGCATTGAAGGTTTCTATCAAGCTAAAACTATTGTTCTATATGTAGCAGTTCGTTGGAAAAACTGCGTCATACAGTAAAATAAATATGAAGTAAAATGATGGTTTATCTACGAAAGTTCCAACATGCAATGATTGTTGAGTTTGTTTCATTATGAAAAGAATCACAGCTATTTTTCTGAATTTTAAGCAAATCTTAATCTAATTCGTCAGAAAAGTATTGTTATAATTGACATGTGTAATTTGAAATAGAATCTTGAGTAAGTATCAAATCATATCAGAGATCTTTAAACAGTTGGGAGGTAAATAGCACGAAATTTATAAATATTCATATCCAAAATTAGGGTCAAAAACATGTTTTTTATAACTATTTTAAAATGCCTACAGTAAATTTGATAGGATTTTTAACTTATACATTTTGAAGAACGGGTGGTATACAATATCAAACTTTAGCTGAGGAAAATATGTTGTTTAGTGTTAGATTTTGCTTTAGGAAGTAAAGTTGCACGCGTCAGTGTCATTCCTCAAGATACACGTGCTCTCCGGGTAGTGCTAAATGTGTAGCAGTGAACGCCGCTATCTACCTCCAATGGCTCGGAATGGCGAGTGACGGGGCATGGCCGTCTGCGGCCATTCTGAAAAGGATGGCGATAACATGCTCCAATGCACTGAACTCGATAAGAACCCGACTGACGATGTTGTTAGTCGGTACTGGGAGGTTCGGCGTCAAATGGTCGAGAAGCAAAGCAAGAGTTGGATAAATAAATAAATGAAATAAGTTTTTGAAAAACTACTGGATTGTGACCGTTCAAGCATTTGGGAGTTTTGCCTCCAGTTTTGAGTATATTGCACTAAAATAAGAAATTTAGTTATATTTGCAAAACAAATGACTTATCATACTCGTCTAGATGATACCTTGAGAGGGATAGCCATTGGCAAGCTTGAAGCTGACTAGTCTCAAACGGAGGTAGCTCGATGTTTACAAGTGGAACGAAAGTGCTCTCGAACCAATTCCAAACAAGTAGTAAGGACACCAGGAGGGTTATCCAGGGTCACCTTAGAGCATCGATATCCCACCAGGATCGCTGTTAGGCATTAAGCGCATGAAAACATAGGCGGACAACAGATCCTCAGCTTGCTCGTGACCTTGCTGCTGCGTCTGGAAGAGGAATTTCCAGACAAATGGTCTACAGCCATCTTTCACAGATTGGTCTTTACTCCCGGGGTCAAGTCTAGTGCGTCTCATTGACTGCATCCGGCACGAAAAACCAAATATTGCGGAGAGGAAAATATATGTCGTCAACTCTGCAACAATGGGGGTGTGTTTCTTTTAGTGATGAGTTGGAGTGTACCAGAAAAAGTAATTCTCGACAAGTCTTCACCTGGAGAGAAAATAGAGCTTGCTTTCATTCCTCCTATGTAACAAAAATTAACATTTGGTGGCAATGGAGTCTGTGGGGAGGGGGCATAATACTGGCCTATGGTACACTGCTGCACCTTTTTGATGCGAGTATTATCAACTCATGGGGTTATATGTATGAGGTCCTGGAAGCGTTTGTGAGTTCAGACTAAAATTTTATGGATTGTAATGTGCACCACATAGAACCCATATTGTTTATTAAGTTAATGAAGAAGTGGATATTTAACGTGTAAATTTATTTTCGATGTTTTCGGATCACAATTCTATTGAATATGTTTGGGTTTGACTAGGAAATAACATTTTACAGCATAGGCATTCTTTGACACCCCCCAAAAGAACTAAAAATCCATTTTTTGGAAAAATGGACTTTGTTGCCATAAATACTTATTGGTACCATTTTAAGCACTGTGGTAGCTTGTTGAGAAGCTTATGTTGTGAATAAAAACAATTTGTGTAAATCAGTGGCTGCATGGCGCCACGTTTTTGTAACTGTGAAGAGGTTCTGTGACGTCACTGTGCTCTGTATATAAAACGGGTGAAGCAATCACGTGTGCTTGCTCGCTCGGCAGTTCTGAATAAAGTTAGTTTCTTTAATTTGCTGGCCGAGGAATGAATCACTTTCCACTAACGCCCAGCATCTGGTAGATGCAGCCCACAGAAATTAAGAATTAATTGTGTTCCGAACATAATTAGTGGCGCCCAACGTGGGGTGGGGCTGTTTATTGGAGGTGAAATTGAAACCGAATTACGAACTATTGAACTTCGAAATTTTTGAAATATAAAAATGGAAGTGATTGCGTTGAAGGCACAAAGAAAGGGGCTGAGAACAGCATTTTCTCTCAGTCTGAAGAAAATTGAAACCGAATTGAGAAAATAAGACATCGATATGAATCTACTTTCGATTCTGAAAACTCGAATCATAAATAAATTCCAGAGACTCGACACTTGTCAGAATCAAATATCTGAACAACTCTTGGAAATGAAAGATGCTGAACAAAAATATTTGGATGATATGGGAAGACGCAGAAAACTAACGTGACCGTTATATCGAAATGTGTTCCTGAGTATATTCGAAAATACAAGAAACTGCTATTCCAACTGAAACTGAAAAGAGAAGTTTTAAATTACCGAAAATTGAATTGAAGTAGTTCAGCGTCGAAGCTAAAGACTTTTTGGCTTTTTGGAGTCAGTTTCAGAAAATTCATAATGATAAAAGCATCGCGCCGGAGGACAAGAGGCAATATTTATTGCAATCCGTAGAACCAAAATCGAAAGCAGAACGATTATTTCTGAGTTTCCCCGCGACGGCGGAAAATTATCCTAAAGCCATTGATGAATTAAAAGAGAGATACGGCCGTGAAGACTTGCTCGTACAAATTTACGTACGTGAAGTGTTAAGTTTAGTTATGAAGAACGCTGTGTGTGTGTAAGAACGAAAACGGATTTGCCCGCCTTGTACGACGAACTCGAAGTAAAATTACGGTCGTTGGAGAGCCTTGGATGAACGCAAGAAAAATATGGAGACTTTCTAACACCGTTGGTAGAATCCTGTTTACCCGAGGAAGTCCTGGTCGCCTGGGAAAGAAAAGGGAATAATGAAACTGAAGCCAAAGGATCGCGGACTCTAGAACATTTAATGACTTTCATTCGCCTGGAAGTTCAAGGGGAAGAGATGGTGCAACTGGCTAAATCCGGTTTCGGCCCTACTATCCGAAAGAGAGATCCCCAACTGAAAGGATTAAAACAACTAAATTAATGACTGCATCAGCCCTGGTGAGTTCCGAAAGTGCTTCAGGTAAGAAAGTTAATAAGTGTATTTTTTGTGAGAAATATATCATCCGAGTGAAAAATGTTATAATGCTAGAAAAATGTCTTTTATGGCTAAGAAACAATTATTATTAAGAAAAGGTGCTTGTTTTATATGTTTAAATAGATGTGGTCATTTAAGTAAAAATTGTGATGTTAAACATACCATTAAGTGTTCTAAATGTAATTATTCCCATTTTGAAATTATGTGTCCAAAATTAGATAAAAATCATGATCAAAAATGTTCCATAAAAACTGAGAATTCTCTATCAAGTAACTGCAACAGAAACGAAAATATTTACTTTCAAACTCTCTACGTTTTCATTCGGATCAAAGGTCGGGAAAAGAAAGTGCGAGTTCTCATTGATTCTGCTTGTGAAAATAGTTATATCAGTGAAAGTGTTACTAGTATTTTGAAGGCCACTCCAACTTAGAGGGGAAACTAATTCATTCTCTGTTTGGAGGGAATGAATCAAAACTCAAATATCACGGTGTGTTTTCTATTGAGGTTAGTGATTTAAAATGCTCTTATGTATGTAGTTTTGAAGCGCTATCGGAAAAGAAAATATGTGGATTTATTTCTAAGATTGAGGATAAGCGTATTCTAAATGAGTTAAAGAATAAAGAAATTATTTTATCGGACTTAAATTGTAAGGAAACTGAAATTGGACTTTTGATTGGGGTTGATAATATAGGAAAATTATTAACTGGGAATTTAATAGAATTAGATTCTGGCTTAACAGCTATTGAAACTAAACTAGGATGGACGGTAATTGGAAAATTAGGTTCAAACGTTAAAAACGAGATGTTAACGACATCGTCGTTGCATGTAAGGAATGTTAGTGTTGAAGAATTATGGGAGCTAGATGTTTTAGGAATAACTGATCCCTTACTTAATGAAAATACTAGAGAAAATTTTGATTTAACCGATTTTAAGAATAAAATGAAAATTCTTCCCGATGGAACATATGAAGTGACCCACCCATGGAAATGTAACTCTGAGAATTTACCCAGTAACAAAGAACTAACGTGGAAAAGGCATTTACTGATGATAAATAAATTAAGAAACGGTAAATTTTTTGATGGTTATAAAAGTGTGTTTAGGGAGTGGGAAGATTTAAATATCATTGAACGTGTGCCGGAAGTAGAATTGAACAATGAAAGTCATTATTTACCTCATAGGCCAGGGATTAAATTAGATAGTGTGACAACGAAAATACGTCCAGTATTTGACGCCTCCGCCCATGAAAAAGGGAAACCATCTTTGAACGACTGTTTATGTAAAGGCGTAAACCTTAATGAACTAATACCTGACATTTTAGATCGTTTTAGAATTTATCCAATTGGAATTGTAGCCGATATTGAAAAGGCTTTTTTGATGCTATCTGTTGCACCGAAAGATAGAGATTATCTCAGATTTTATTTCCCAGGCAATGAAAAACAATTAGTGTACAGACATTGTCGAGTTGTATTTGGGGTGTCTTCCAGCCCTTACTTATTGAATGCATCTATTATGCATCTTTTAGAAAACTGTAGTCCTGAATATAAGGAAGTTGCACAAAAGTTAAAATCTTCTTTTTGTGTTGATAATTGTGTAGCTGGTGTTTTCAGTGTTGATGAAATAGAGATATTTATTGAGAAGGCTAAATTAATTATGTCGAAAGGATGTTTTAATTTACGTACTTTTGAGAGCAATGTAGCAAGTAGAAGTGTTGATAAATACTCAGGCGAAACTTTTATTTTGGGTATCATTTGGGACTTGGATAATGATGTTTTGAAATGTTGCACGAATTTCGAATCATTAACGTGAAACGAAAATAACCAAACGATTAGTTTTGTCTACTGTACAAAAGTTTTTGATCCCATTGGGATGTTGGCGCCGTCTACATTGCTTCCCAAATTAATACTATAGGAACTATGGAAAATGAAAATTGCAAGGGATCAGGAACTACTTCAGAATGCTGTAAATAAATTTATGAAATGGTATAATGAAATTCAAATTTTTAAGGATGTAACTGTGCCACGTTGTATGAAAATTGATATTTTAACTGAATTATATGTATTTGATGATGCAAGCAAGGGGTCATATGCGGGTTGCGTCTTTGCTCGATCAATAGTTTATTCTAAAGTTAGCGTAATTCTCGTTAGAGTGAAGTCTGGAGTTGCTCCTCTCAAACTTTTGAGTATACCGCGTTTGGAACTAATGGCTTGCTGTATAGGTGCTCGACTTTTAAATTCTATTTTGAAAGCGCTTAATATCCCGGACTTGAAAGTTTGTCTTTGGTCCGATTCCACAACAGTACTTTAGTGGATTAAGAAATATGGAAATTGGTCAGTTTTTGTAGCTAATAGGGTAAAGGAAATTAGACAACTGACTCAAATTCATTCATGGAAGTATGTCTCAGGAAACATGAATATCACGGATTTTCTCTCCCGTGGATGTTCTCCACGAGAAATGCTTAATTCTAGATGGTGGGAGGGGCCATCCTGGTTGAAACAAAATTTGGAATTTTGGCCAGATGGTGAAATCAGTTGCGAACCTCAAGAAGTTAACGTGGAGATAAAGAAAACTAGAAATGCGAATGTTGATCTAGCAAACGATGCACCCCCCTTGCTTATATGTCATGTGTCTGATTATGATAAAATGATTAGAGTATTTACTTGGGTTTTAAGATTTGTACATAATTGACGCAAAGACTATAACAAATGTAAGGAACATGAACTCTCTGTTGCTGAAATTGAAAATTCTGAGAAACAATTGATTCGCTTAACTCAGACATATTATTTACCTGATGTTGAATCTTTAAAATTTGTTACCTTTATTGATAATGATAATATTTTAAGGGTTAAGTCTAAAATAACTGAAAGAAATGATGAAAGTTCTTTTTTGTATCCTATATTGTTACCTGATAAATGTGAATTTACAAAACTTTTGATTAGATCTATACACAAAAAGAACTGTCATGCTGGAATCCAAATAATGCAATCATTAATTAGAGAAAGGTTCTGGATTATCAGATCTAGAAAAACTATTAAGATCATTTTAAATAAATGTGTTATATGTGCTCGTTTTAAAGTGAAATCATTGCCAAGCGGACCATCACCTTTACCACAAGACCGAGTGACTGATTGCGCGATATTTGAAGCCGTAGGAATTGATTTAGCTGGACCTTTGTTTTTAAAAGCTAGAGAAAAGGTATGGATTGCATTATTTACTTGTGCAGTCTATCGCGCGCTCCATCTTGAATTAGTAAATGCTTTGTCTTCTGATGCCTTTTTGCTAGCCCTTAGGCGCTTCATTGCAAGGCGCGGGAGGCCCAGGATAATTTACTGCGATAACGGAACCAATTTCCGGGGTGCTTTCAACGACCTTGCGAAATTGGATTGGCATAAGATATCGAGAGAAACATCAACTCAAAAAATAGTTTAGAAATTTATACCACCCACCGCCGCATGGTGGGAGGCTGGTGGGAAAGGTTGGTTCGCCTTATTAAAGAATAATTGAGACGTTCTCTTGGAAAATCAATATTGACCTATGAAGAATTGTCTACAGTAATTTGTGATTGTGAATTTTTAATTAATAGTAGACCTTTAATTTATATATCTGAAGATCCACAGGAATTGATCTCTCTTACTCCTGCAATGTTTTTAATAGAAAATCGCTGTTCCGATACTACCGATATTGAGGAATTAAATTCGCGAGACTTAAGAAAAGGAATGAAATTCAGAATTAAACTTTTAAGTAATTTAAAGCAACGTTTCAGGAAAGAATATCTAGGTGAGCTAATACAAAAACAGAATGATAATCCTATGCGTGAGCCCCGAGTTGGGGAAATGGTCTTAATTGGGGACGACAATAAGAAACGTTTGTCTTGGCCTATAGCTAAAATTATAGAATTAATCCCTGGTCGAGATGGGGAAATTCGCACAGTTTGGCTTAAAACTCAACATGGAACAGTAATACGCCCGGTACAACGCATCTTCCCTTTGGAAGTATAAGCGATTGCAAATAATGATAAGGAGTTGAAAGAGGAATCAAATTCTGTTAAATGTACTAACCCTGAAAATGTCTTGAATACTAATGATGTAATTGTGAAAAAATATACTTCTTCAGGAAGATTGGTTAAAGAACCAAAGGGACTGGATCTATTGAATTATAAATGTTATAGGTTTGAGACTCTCCCAAGTCTCAAAGGTGGGAGTATGTTGTGAATAAAAACGATTTGTGTTAATCAGTGGCTGCATGGCGCCACGTTTTTGTAACTGTGAAGAGGTTCTGTGACGTCACTATGCTCTGTATATAAAACGGGTGAAGCAATCACGTGTGCTTGCTCGCTCGGCAGTTCTGAATAAAGTTAGTTTCTTTAATTTGCTGGCCGAGGAATGAATCACTTTCCACTAACGCCCAGCATCTAGTAGATGCGGCCCACAGAACTTAAGAATTAATTGTGTTCCGAATACTTATATCGTCGTTGAAAGTGGTCTCTCCAAATTAGACAGACCTTTCCAGAGGTAAATAATTTATCTCCGATTCATAATTTCATAATTTTTATATGACGTATCTTAGCTAACAATTTAAAGCTTTTCCATATATTTATGTTATATTCTTTTTAACTTTGTAATATGTCTCAGTACCGAATTTCGTAGAATCACAGTGAATAGTTTTTGAGTTTCCCCAGATTTTTTTATGTTTGTTACCTTAATTTTGGACATGAGTATACTTAGTCACAAATTTTTGATTAAGTCAGGACTATTCCTTTTCAGAGATGCTGGTCTTCAGGATCGGTGAAGTTAGTAAGCATAAGTCGAAGCGTAATAAATAAAGCTTCATACTGTGCTTTTTTATGAAAAAAGTACAATAAATTGCTAAATGAATTAAATATTTGTTCACAAACAGGGAAGAAATGGAAGTAAAAATGTATATTTAGTGTACACTATACAATTATTGTGATCCACTTTAAGAATTTCAAATTGGAGAATTACTGGACAGATTTTCTGATGGCATCCATGGCGTTCTGAAAAACGTGATCAAAATCTGGCATTTTAATCTGTCACATAGATACAACCACGATCACAAGAAGCGCGATTAGGATTTTCTTTACAGTCACTTCTAGGAGTTGAGTTCATACGAAAAACGCAATTTAGAGCAACTCGACGGCCATCAGCAATGGACCTCATAACGTATTTCCCTAGGCAAGTGTTGAGGTTACTTGTGAAAGTATTTCCAAATTTGAGTTTCTCTGCCACGTCTTAGGGAAGAATTTGAACCGCGAAAGATTAATAGTGAACCAGGTACGCTGGATCTTTTATTGGCTTTCAGGCTCAGACTCAATAGGCTGACCACGATTCCGTCACCATAACCACTAAGCTACCACGTTCTTTAGAACCGCAAAGGAACAGCATTATAGAACAGAATATTGGGGTAATCGTTTTTCGTTTAGTACAAAGTACCGCAAGTAGAACATTGCCTGACATATAAATGGGAAGCTTAAAATTCTTTCAAAATTGCAGGTTACGAAATCCCTTATTTTTAGTAGTAGGTTGAGATTATAATAAAGGGTAGGACTCAAGAATTGGAAAACTTACTTCCCATGATTTGGTCCTGAGTTCCCCATCCTTGAAAATGTCGTTTTTCAATAAGGCTCGCATCATAATATCTTTGTCGTGTAGTGAGATTGCGTCAAATTATACGAAGGGTTTGTTTGGTCACAGTGAAATCTGAAATGAGTATTTTTGGTCGTGTAGTTGGTTTTTTTTTTCTTAACATTTTGTTGGATATTAAGCAGTTTTCAATGAGCCATAATTGACGGATCTCATAAATTTCAAATACATTAAAGTGATGAGGACGAATGACGATCCGATACCAGTCCATACCAATTTAAACTCTTTGAGCCACAATAGGTGAAAGAATAAAATAAACACACAAGAGTCAAATGTTTAATGTATAATGTGTGCCACAGAATATTTGTGACTAGATTGTCACTACATCAACATCTTTTTTATATCGGTCAGAAAAACCTTTTGATATTGTGTTCAATGAATGATTGACAGAGTGAAAGGGATTAGAAAAATATACGTATCACCACCATAGGAAGAAACAATTCTGCTCTCAAGTGTACAGGAATACCTTTCCTTACAAATATAACTTGAAAAGACATAAAAAAATATAACAGTGATAAACCATATTCCTGTCCAAATTGTGGGGAAAGCTTTAAAAACAAATTTTAGGATAAACAACACATACGCTTGCATACTGGTAAACATCAGCATATATGTGAGGAATGTGGAATGAAATTTTTGACTGCAAGTGATTTGAAAATTTATTACTGAAGACATACACTTGCTAGAAAAAGTCTACGTTCCCCTACTACAATGCGTACATATACAATCGACTCTCGATAATTAGTAGTGGGAGGAACCAGTGAAAAACTTCGAATTATCAAGAGAATAGAAAAAACTCCCAAAATTTACGAAGAGAATTGTTTTTTCTAACATATTTAAATTTGTGAAACTACGTACTAAAACAAAAATTGTACACATGTATAAAATTATTCTGAAGTATTTTTAAAAAGTACATGTTATACAGCATAAATATTATACAGGAGTTAAAGGCCATGTGTAAAAACAAAAGTTATGGACTGCCAGCAACAGGTGTGGTTGATCTATTGTCCAATTGAAAAAGGAAATATATAAAAGTGTATTTTCATTTGGGGAACCAGAAAGCACAAAGAAGAGGTATCAGGCAGATCGTCATTAAAGGGGCTATGTCACAGGGAAGACACGTAGAAATAATACAACTTGTATGCTCCAACCTGTTTGCTAAAAGACTGTACACGACAGTGAGTGTTCGAGTTGTCAAGAGTTTTATAAGATAATTTCGAATTTTATCACGTGTTGTAGTCTGGGCAGCCACCAGATTTTACTTCGAAATATTGAGAATACCAAAACGTATTGTTTTAATTCGAAATATCGAGAGTTTTTCTAGGGACTGAGCATATATTTCGAATTATCGAGAAGCTCGTATTATCGAAGGTTTGAATAATCGAGAGTCGTCTGTATATATATATATATATATATATATAAACTATTTCTTGCATAAACAACAACAAAAATTTAAAAACTAAAATTTGAAAAAAAATTTTAATTATATTTTATTTATTTTGTTTCAAGTATTGAGAATAAAAAAAGTAAATTTGAGTTTACTTTCATAGTTTTTAAAATAAAAACAGGTTCGTAGAGATACGAACAAAAATCATGCAGAAAAAGTCTATCAGTTTTTAGTAGAACAGTATCTACAAAATTAGATTATCAGTAGCTACAAAAATAATTTAAAAAGAATAATGAGCTATTTAATAGCTGGTTGGATAGCCCCCCATCTCTTGAGAACCTCCTGAAGTCGTTTCGACATTGAATTATGAAGTCTAGTTGTTTCTTCAGCTATTATATTTTGCCATTCGTCTTTAAGAACACTCTTCAGCATATCCTTGCTAGAGATATTCTGTGTTGACGAATCTTACGCTCATGCGAATCTTATAGGTGTTCCATAGGATTCCGATCGGCCTGCTGCAGGAGCGTGTGTAGTTAATTTAGGATATTATACAAGAGACAAATCTTCACATTTTCAGCAATATGCTTAGGATCGTTGTGGTGTTGGAAACGAAGTGACGGTGCTAGGCAAAAACTGATGGCACTTACCTTTAAATTCTTTTTCAAGACATCACTTTCGTCATACTTGTTCATAATTGATTTAATACACTCCAACTTGTCAACACCATTGC
>BMAO01008532.1:0-26589 GCA_019973975.1 Trichonephila clavata
AGACCGTTATAATCTTAATCTAATTGCTCGCGCGCATTTGCATCCAATCACGACTCCTGTTACAAAAGAGTCGTACGACCTTCACCGCCAGTATAAAAAAAACTCGGAGCAGACGGTTACGCGTGCTCTTGTCTCTTTCGCTTCTGTATTTTCTTATCAACATGTAGCCGGCTGCAGCTTGTGTGTGTATATTGTGTTGTCCTTGCTTAAATTTTTCAAGATGTATAATAAACAAGATTAACCTCAAGACTCCTTCTTCAATAATAATGCAACATCAATCTATTATTAAGAAATTTATTTCAACAGCCACAACAGCGACTATTTCATATATATATATAAAATTCTCGCGTGTCACAGTGTTTGTAACCAAACTCCTCCGGAAACGGTGTGGCCGATTCTTATGAAACTTTGTGTGTATATTCAGTAGGTCTGAGAATAGGACGTAAACTATTTTTCATAAAGATATTGCAATTAGTTGAAAAGATATTAATTAAAAACCTTAAAACGCGTAATTGTCTTACCGCTGTGTGTTGTTTGTTTCGCCGTTTATTTCGCTTGGAGTCGAAAATCGGTTTCGCGTCAGATGTGTGACTTTTCTCTGTTCCACCATCCAAATCCTTCTGCTCGTGGATTACGATATCAAAATGGGTGTCTATAATAAATCAAAAATAATTAAATTTGGCGAGTGAAAAGTCCCCCCCCCCCTTTTTTTTGTACACATCTTTTATTCAAAAATTCATATATGCATCGGTTTATAAAACATAAATATCTCAAATATTTGGAAGAAACTTGATCGCTTTTACTTCATTAGCGTTATTTCAAATAAGCGACACGAGATAAATGAAACGGCTAGCCCAATTCTTATGAAATTTTGTGCGTATATTCATTAGTTTTTAGAAGAGGACGTAAACTGTTTTTTATACATCTAAGTAATTCGGGTGGTCCACCCTAAATTTTTATTTTTTGGACAAAATTTTTTATTTTAATTTTTTTTTTACGATTCGACCATTAAAAAATACATACAATCCTAAATTTTTACTTTTCTACCACCAACCTCTTTTTTTATAGCGATATTAGTACTTTAATAATTTTCTACTCTTGGCGTCCGATAATTTATCAGTTACCACTCGATCAATTGTTCCTGCCAGTCATCTACCGGTGTCACTTCTCACCCCGTAAACAGCACAGAGTAGGGATGAGAAAGGAGCCGGTCTCCTGTCTTTCTCAGATAATAAGCTTTCTCTCACTCAAGTTTAGGGCCTAAGCCGTTTTTGGCAATTATTATTGATTGCGCATCAATCGTAGCAGTGACGCTTATAATTATCATTTTGCTTTCTCAGTGCAACTCTCATATTAAGTATATTCTTATACTAAATGTATCATCATTTGCAGTGCTATAATTATTTATTCCCATTTTGCTCAAGATGGTTTTCACGTTCAGTTAATTAAGTGATCTCATATAAATCAACAATTTTCAACACGTGTCACGAGCTCCTGCCAACAACAAATATTATGTTTCCTGTATAAACCATTTCTGAATATTTTCAGACATTTACGAGTTCTTACTTAATATTTATTAGTTTATTTATTATTAAACGACAATTAATAAAACTGTAATACTCAATGCACGTGGATCTCCGGTTATTTTGCTTCATAATTTGAACCCACCGTGGCTGTGCAATGGCACGCGATCAGTCACGAAAACATTGATTGAAAACGTTGTCGAAGCTAGCATTTTGAATGACAAGTTCCGGGAATAAGATGTATTACTACCACGATTCCCTATTATTCCCACAGATGTGCCAATTGAATTCAAACGGATTCAATTTCCAATTACATTGGCATTCGCAATGACAATCAGTAAGTCTCAAGGACAAACGAAGTCTGTTTATGGCTTAGATTGGGGCACACCGTGTTTTTCACATGGGCCATTACACGTGGCATGTTCTCGCATGGGTAAACCATCTAGTTTGTTTGTGTAGGCTAAAGATGGACTCACTAAAAACATCGTACATTTCATTGCACTAAGAGACTGATAATGTTTTTTTAATTGTCATAATTTGCACTAAGAGACTGATAATGTTTTTTTAATTGTCATAATTTGTTATAGAGATGTAATTTGAAATTTATTAGTTACAATAATAAAAGTATACAAATCATTCAAAAAATTAAGGCTTAGTGTTTTGTTACTTTTATAGGCCGTCATCGTTCACAGCTTTCCATTCCTCTTTCAGACATATACCACATCCCCGCACACTTAAAATGAGTTAGTTTTTTTATTTGACTACCAAAATATTCACTAGAAATAATTCATATAGCAAAACAACGTTTGCCGGGTCAGCTAGTATATATATATATAAGGAAATAGCCACTAAAAAAAGAAAGCTTGAAGTTTTTGTGGTTCTCAAAAAACTCTCTTGGATGAACGAACATAGATTCGTATAACAAAATGATAATGATGTATGTATGTTACGTCACAAAGCGTCGATGTTGAGTATATAAAGACATTTTCTAACAAAAAATCAGTCTACATTTTAAAATTTCGATTAAAAATGTAAAATTATTTTAAAAAAACTGTTACTAAACTTAAGGAAAAAAAACCGTTTTAATTTTGTCTCTCAAACAATTGGAATCAAACATAAAGCATCCAAATGTAGTTTCATTATTGCTCGCTATGTAGTTGCCAAAAGCAATTTTTTGTCAGACGGTGATTTTAAGTTTATTTTTTAGTTTAATAAATATTTTTAAATGATGCCTAATTAGTATATAATCAAACTCTAAATCTCCAGTCTCGACCTTTATTCACTGACTCAGCCTGCTTTATCACGGGAATCGAATTGTTTCAAATATGGTCTTCTGTGTGGCATCTTGAATCACATATTGGTATACTGGCTTATAACACCACACCTACAAGATTAAAGATTCCTGGTATACAATATATCTCATATTTCGTCTTCTATATTTCGGTGCTAAATATATTTTTGATATTATATGTTGAAATGAAAACATTGCATTTCTATTTAATATTTCAACCTTTAGAGTTAAACCGTGGGCCATGGATAGCCTAGTGATTAGAGCATCTGACTCCAGACCGGAAAGCCTGGGTTCGATGCCCCATGCCACCAAATACCCTCCGAGTACACACGGAGTACGTGCTCGTTAAATTAGTGGGACCGAAAGTCTTGTGGGTGGTCGTAACAGGAACCACGGGTGCAGGGGGCTGGAGAATATTTCCTTTCCCTGCCTAGTTCTATGCCTAAATTGTGGAGGTGGAGATAGGTGGTGTCGCCATCTATCGTGTATGTACAGAGCCAAATCGTACTGACACTTGCATGATGCTAAAAGCTAGCGACAGGCGTACTCCAAGCCCCTTGCGAAAATGAATTTCGTGGGCCTCGATCTGACACCGTCAGACAGGTGGCGTTAGAAACAACAGCATCTTTAAAGAATAAAATATAACATAATAAACAACCATATGAGGACTATGATCCAACAAGGTAATATTAGCCCAATACAATACTTCTGTATTAAAAATCCCGAATTTAGTTATGCTCTTTAAAACGAAATGAATTAAATTGCAACACTCGCGTATAAGGAAAATAAAATTGCGTATACTGTACATGAGTAATTAAAGAAAACAGTACGTTATAAGTAACATAAAATAAATTTTATCACGTAACGCCGTTACCCATCCTCTTGATGTTTTTTGACTATGTACTGTTTTTAAGTTATTGATATCTAAATCGTAGCATTCAGCTTTCGATCGTACTTCTATTCAAACACGTTTTTGTGGTTCTCTTCTCTTCTGTTAAGAAAATCAAGACTTAATTTCTAAGAAACTTATTTTAGAAAAAATGGAAAACTCCCCCCCCCTACTCTCTTGGGAGTCAATTACTCAAATATCGTTCTTAGCGAATCTCTAATCAACACAAGAAATGCGCCTGTCAGTTTTAAAGTCTGTAAGTCTTAATTTTTTTTATCTCTCACGTTCCACAACCCCCTTCCTTTCTCTAACTTCTGTAAAACCTTTTCTTAGACAATATTTATTGATTAATAGGAACATACTTTGCGAATTTCTAATCTGTAGAATTCAAATGACTCTAAATATCTTGCAATAAGTGAATGAATCAGCCGCTTTTCCTTTATATATCTTAGATAAATTTCATGAAACGAATATCCCTTATTAAACTATTATCACAATTTATTGAAAAACAGTAACTATATGTAAACATGAACCGAAAGCAAAGCAAATATTTATTTTTAAAAACAAAATTTTTTTCTCAAATATTTAAAAAAAATTTTTTATGATGTGGAAATTTACAATTGAATTACTGAAAGAGATTTAAAAATAAAACTTCAATAATCTTCGAAATGTTTCAGAAATCGGAGAAAAATTTTATTCAACAGCAAACTCATTATTTATTTATTTTATTTTGTTTATTGCTCTTTCGGATGCACTTTTGCATGCATATTGGTCTACTAATTTAAATTGCAAGAGGTAAGAAACATTTTCATATCATCATTACTTTCACGAATTTAAAATGACCGATAAATGGAAGCCTTAAAGTATGTTTTAATTTCGTCTGCTGTATTTACATACAGCCGGATTTCGATTTAACGAATTTCGTGATTTAAGGATTTTTTTCCCCTTCCCCAATTAAAGTGGAGGCAAAAACCCTTATTTAACGAATAACAAACCCGGAATTAATGATTTATTTCAATAGCTAAAAAAGGTTTCTTTTATTAGTCTCAGTTAGAAAAAAAATCGGATTTTTTTTCCGAATGACATTCTTTTTGTCCGGAACAGAAAAAAAAGATTTTTCTTGTGAGTAACCAATTTCGATGGCCAAGGGTGAAAAACGTTATTAGACTTCACAGGTGCAGATGAGTCTTGAGAGTAATCCATCGTTCGAGTTTTCAATAGGACAGGAAATCCCTTTCTTATCTCATCCCACTCCACAACGGAGGGAAATATTTAAAATTTTAATGATTTTGTTACATTTGATGGTGGTGTGCCTATCTGTGCAGCCGAGGTTCAGAAAACTGTTGATTTGTCGGAGCTAATGAATAATGATTCTAATACAGAAATTGATAATGAAATCTTATCAAAACTGTTACTTTTCCTAAAGCTTTACGTTGTTTGGTAACTGTGAAAACATTCCTTACGCAGCAGGATGTAAATGATGCAGTGTTTTCTTCTGTGCCTACAGTCGGAAAAAGAACTCTTTCGAGTCAGGAATCAAAAAAGAATTTCAAACATCTATCAGTCAGTATAGTAGAACGTCGTTTATCCGAACGTTTATTATTCGGAGCGTCAAAATATCCGAAAAAAAGTCTCGATACGTTTTCGAACAATGCAATGCTCAATGTTTGTTTCCTGTGAGGCCAAAAGTGACGGGAAAACCCAAGGTGAGGGATATTTGGGGAAGTTCAGTTGTGTGATTTGGTAAACATCTGCGCGGAATATTAGGTCAGCTTGCTTCCAAGTGAGGGGGTGTATACGTGCTCTTTTGTTGAGTTTTGTTGATGTAGAAACCTGGATAGCATGCGATGCAGAAGACAGTGGATTTCAAATGCTAAATAATGACGAGATAGTGACTTCCGTGCAAGAAGAGTCCGACCCTGTCGATGATGAAATGGATGAAGTCGAGGACAACAACAGCAACAACGAAAGTAGCAAAGATCCATCAAATGATGACGCGTTTCTGTGTTAGATACAGCTATGGAGTGGTACGAACAACAATCAGAGTGCTGTCCTACTCAACTACTGCTGCTCAAGAGAATCAGAGACCTTGGAGTGAAAAAACGAAGGTGTACAATGGTACAGCAAAAAACAAGAGATTACTTTCCACAATAAAGGTAAAATTGCGACATTTTGCTTTTTCTTCTAGCACGTTTCCCGCATGTGATGATTTTCAATATTTGTATAGTATCCAGTATCATATACTGCATGGATTGTATTCGGTTATCGGTTATCCAGACAATCGCGTATCCGAACGGTGTCCGGTCCCAATTGTTTCGGATAAACGACGTTCTACTGTATTTCAAATCTTCCAATGAACTGACAAGTAATAATTCACTAATAGTATTTTTAGCTGTTGAATAAAAAGTGTAAAATTTCTAACTATGAACATTTTTCGTGCAGTTGTTTATTATAGAATTTACAAAAAACGTAAGTGAAAAAAATTGTATTTTGTTTGGACCCCGATTTAACGAACAAAATTTTTGGTCCCGATGAATTCGTTAAATCTGGGTCCGACTGTATTTGGTTTCTTAAAATTAAAATTTTATTTTAAATTTCTGTTTATTACTAGCTATATTTAATATTTACGAGACTCATTTTATTAGAACAAAGTTATAAATATTTTTACAAAAATACTGCCCATTTTAGAACATTCCTAATGGAGTTATTTTAAATTTTTATTATATTGTAAATAAAAAAATTAGAATATTTACATTAAATTACAAGTATTTAAATTTTTCTCTATAGTTAGTCATTTAGAGAGAATTTAAAGAAATACAGAAAGAAAACGAAAATAATTATTCAATTTTATTTTTATTCGTATTAGTTGGAATTTAAAAACCCAAACGAGATTCTATAAAATTCATATTGTAATTTAAAATATTTAAAAAAATTAATTTAAATAGAATATTAAAGATGATAATTTTAAGAGAGCATAAATTTTTTATACAAAATGTTTCTATTGTTCTTCATATCTATCATAAATTGGTTATCATTTATTTATTTGGAAATTTTTTTTATAAGCATCTATTGACTGAAACGCAGTTGAATTAGAAAACTGAAAAAAATAAATTTAAAGAAAATATATATTGTTGTAAATTTGCCTGGGGGAAAAACAGCCAACGACTATAAATATTTGAATAATAGAATTTATTAATGGATAAATCTGTTATTAGATTAATTTACGGATCTATTTGTAAATTAAAGATAACTAAATGTAGACAAATCGACGTTTATGCACAAAGAATTACTATAACAGATTATTTACAATAGTGTAAATCGCACTTGTTATAAACAAGCTTTATAACCTTCTAGAAACAGTTTCTTAGAACAGTTCTACCAGCAGGAACTCAAACAAATGAAGTCTCTCTGTCTCTTATTACAGTTAACTCGCTCAGCTGAATTATCTTCTGAACTACCTCGAACTTTGTCTCAAAGGTCCTTTATAAAGCCAAATAAAAATTTCCAGAAGAACAAATTCCAGAGACTTTTTGATGGTTCCTTGGCGATATCGTATCTTTTGCCAAATTTGTCTCCAGTCTGATAACCCTGGTCACATCTTCTTGGGTTGCCGTTTTCTTATATTATCTTTCTTACGCTGAGAATTGAACTTTGCCTGTGAAGCTCAATTGCCGCGGTGAAAACAACGATTGCAAAGTTTTCATTATTCAGAAAAACTTAGTACTAGGGTTTGCAGCCCCATGATCTCAGAATCCCGAGAAATCCCGAGATTAAAATAACTAATTCTGGGATTTAACTTTTGTCTAAATTATATTTAAAAAATTTTTCTAAGAATTTGATTTTTCGAAAATTTATATTTTGTTAATGAAATATGTACGTAGAATTTTTGTGTGCAATTATAAGTGCTATAGGTAAAAAATATAAGCACTGCTCTCATCTATCGTATGAGAGAATGTCGCACAGATCTAAGTGGCTCAATGCAATGCTTACACAATAATATAAGCAACATCTCAAGAATAGATTTTGTCACAGTTCCCTCTTTATTTAAATGCCGTTAATTAATAGCGACCTGCGTGGAAGACTTAAGACACTTCAAATCCCATTGCATTACTAACAGCTCATGCAACTGGATTTCCAATTTCAAATGAGGTAACTCTAGAAATTGATTCACATTCTGGTTCAATAACTGGATCAATTTACATACAAAAACCATTAAGTGTAGCAGAAGAACTAAATAAAGTTATTAAGGAGGTATATGCACCAATGCAGTCTATAAGATTTGAGACACTGTTTTCAAAAATTCAAAAAAGACATGTCTCTTTCTTGAAAATGGAGGGAGACGTGGTGACTACCTGAAAAGAGCATACTCCTATTTAATGACGATATACCTACTAGTAAAGAATTCGAACGTGCATTTTCTTCGTCAGGATAATTTGTAACAAAAATAAGAAGCCGTTCCAACAATGAAACGATGGAGGAGCTGTGTTTTTATAATTTATTTAACAGAAACACAAGAAATGAAGAAATGCTTTTTTTAAAAATTTCATTATGTACTATTTTCATTTGTTTTTTATGATGAATTAATTTTTATTTGCCTTCATTAAAATAATATTAAATCAATTTTTAATTATATTTTTAGTTTTATTATGCAATTTCAACTATGCTAATATGCAAGTATTTTTAAAAAATAGTCCAATCCTAATCTCGGGACCAGTCCCGGGATTTGGATAATGTAATCCCGGGATTGAAAATATGGCACGGGATTGCAAACCCTGCTTAGTACAAACTGATTTAATAACAAACGATATACAATGAATTATAATTTTCTTTCAAATTCTTATTTGATATTTTTATGTCTTGCTTTTAGGTGTGTTTGTGTGGGATGTAGACGGTAGAAAATACTTTGACTTTTTGAGTGCGTACAGCGCTGTTAATCAAGGCCATTGTCACCCCAAAATTATCAGTGCTCTACAAGAACAAGCCAGTATCATCACTCTAACATCCAGGGCATTCCATGCTTCGATTTTAGGAGAATATGAAGAGTATGTAACTAAACTGTTCGGATATGACAAAGTGCTTCCCATGAATACAGGTAAGAGAATGAAATTTACAAAGAATTATTTTTATTGAAAAGGTTTAATGAAGGTTTTTTTAAATTCACAATTTGATATTATAGCTCAAATATTTTGACAAATAGCTAAGATATCCGACTATATGTGTGCGATAACTTATTTTTAAAAAATGGAGATTAGGGGATTTTTTTTGTAGCTTTTAGATTTATTTAGTACATTTTAAGAAAAATATGCTAAAATTAAGAAAAGAAAAAGAAATTATTATTACTAAAATGAGAAAGAAATGGTAAAAATTTACAAAAAAATAACATAAACGGGGCCCATTCTGTACCAAAAGTTTATAAACAATTTTTTAATTCTGATGTGTGTGTTACTGTGTTATTCATTTCTTAAATGACCATCAGTATAAGAGGTATTTTAATTTTTACAAAAATTAGAGCACTTTATCTTGGTTATTACACGAAATTGTTTTAAAAAAACAGTGATTTATTCACATAAGGGACTGTAAATTTTGTAGTAAAACAGTGATTGATAAATCTGAAGGTTAAAACACTTCTACTATTATACAGAGCATACACAAAAAAATTCAGTTAATTATTTTCAAAACTTTTTGAGCAATCGCTGGCCCCGTTTGAGCATTTTGAAAAAACACATTTCGAGTAAAACGCGTTTTAAAGTATGACATATATATATATATCTTGCTCAAAGTAATGGGCATCTGCTTTTACTGAAACACTTGTAGTTTTTGTTCTAGTGAACGGAAAATAATAAACTTGGTATTTTTATGAAGCTAATAAGATGGCCTATAAAAAAATTGTAGAAAAGTTTGTCAATTTTTGGCAAAATTCACAATTTTAGGGTAGTTTGATACCTAAAGATGTAAAGTACTAGAATTTGTGTTCATTGCATAAGGATATTTGTTTTTATGATGCCAAAATGTTTCATCAAATCAGCCTTTCATCGACAGTATGTACTATTTTTTATGTGCATAGAGACATGCAATCGAAAGTTATTCCTCAGAATATAACTATACGATTGCTTAAATAGGCGAATTTCCATTCTAGTCTGCTCTTGTGTTTTAACTAGAAAGAACCAACTTATCACTAAAAACGCATAGGCATATCAAAAAATATTTTAAAAAATTACGTATATGATTAATAAATATAAATTGTATGTTAATGAAATTTATTTTATTTTCATGTACAATGGATCCTTTTGTTTTTATAACTTTGATATTATTTAATTTTACAGTAAAAAATATTATGCAATCGCTTTTGTTAAAATAATTGTAGCTGATTGTCTCAGCGCAGCAGAAGCGTCCTCCAACGACCAATATTCGCTAGTACAAGCCAAGTGAGGAAGGAGTGTAGTTGTTATGAAAAACCATCCATGTACTTTGTCCGTATTTTTTGCTGTTTCCGTGAAACCTAGTTTAAATTAAAAAATAATTGTTACTCTAAAAAGGAGATTTCATTAAACCCAATCCCGAATTTATCACATTTGGTATACTCTCTAGAATCTCATTTAGAACAACGATCGACAATTTGAATTCTTTTCTCAAGTTTTAAGTTTGCAATAATTTTACTGATATTAAATTAATAATTACCACACACATTATTTATATATATATATATATATATATATCATGTATACTTAAGTATATAAAGTTTTTTTTCCTTATGTGCTGCATGTTGGTAACTAAGGCTTTGCAGACACGGCAAGTCCCCAAATGTGAGAGCTATTTCATGGTGGCACCATCTAGTGGTGGCACTCACTACCAAATTTTGACGCTTTAATTAATTCAAACTCTCTGCGGATGCAATTATTTCCATGATTTAATTTTGTTGTGAGTATCAGATCCAAATCTCTTTTACATGTCACATCTTCATATAATAAGTTTGCCTATGAACTTCGCACCCAGAAGATCTATCGACTCCAGCGGGATCGAACCTTAGGCTCACAAAGCCAGCACATACCTCCAGGCCACCGAGAAAGTATGAAAGGAAGTTTTTATGAGCTAATGGTCAAGTTTGGAATCTTGACACAGACAAATTTCTGGCTTATGTTTATTTTTTTAATGTTTTTATTAACTCGCTGCCTTGTCTGTTCGGGTGGAATTTTGTAACTGATTTTAAACTATCTTCCCGATGAGATAGAGACTTGAAATTTGGACCATAGCTCAGAAGTGGATGACAATGCATGAAAATGGGGAAAAAAGAGATATAGTCTCTAACCCGGACCCCCGAAGAGGCGCCTCCCGATTTCGACAGGGGCCCGTTACTCCAGAACTTACACGAACAAAGACAACCTGTCGATAGCACGGGTCGAGTTGCGTCTACGTATTCAATTTTGTGGCTCTGGGGTCAAAGAAGCATCCTCAGGTTACTATGTTTTTTTATTAACTCACTTTTTTGCACTGTCCAATTGATTTTAACCTAACTTCCCTTTGAGCTAGAGACTTGAAATTTGGACCATAGCTCAGAAGTGGATGACAATGCATGAAAAGGTAATAAAAGAAGTTCTAGTCTCGAACCCGGTTCCCGAAGAGGTGAGCCCCGATTTCGACAGGGGTTCAGTAACTCCGGAACTTACGCGATTTTACACGAACAAAGACCACCTGTCGATAGCACGGGTCGAGTTGCGTCTACGTATACAATTTTGTGGCTCTGGGGTCAAAGAGGGGCTCCCAGGTGACCATGTTTTTATTTACTCGCTTTCTTGTCTATCCGGTTGAAATTTTGTAATTGATTTTAAACTAACTTTCCAATAAGCTAGAGACTTGAAATTTGGATTATAGCTCAGAAGTGGATGACAATACATGAAAATGGTTATAAAAATATGGTACATAAATTTTTTTATTAAGAAAATTATTAAAATTCATATTACATTATAGTCTATTAACCCGAAACACTAAAAATTGCCAAGATACTTATTTATGAATCTTACGCAATTTTAATAAAACCATAAATAATCTTTCTTTCTTCTAGGCGTCGAAGCTGGTGAAACTTCCTGTAAATTAGCCAGAAGATGGGGCTATGATGTCAAAGGAATTCCAAAAGACCAAGCACGAATAATATTCGCAGAGGGAAATTTCTGGGGTCGCACCTTAGCTGCGGTTTCGAGTTCCACAGATCCAAGCAGTTACGAAGGATTCGGTCCTCGCATGCCAAACTTTGATTTAGTACCTTACAACGATTTACAAGCTTTAGAAGTAAGACGCCATATTTATTCGATCCGTAATATGAATTAGAAATAAATTCTTGAACTGAATTATACATTAATTTGAGCCATTAGGTCTTAAGATATCAACAAGACTAACAGTGCCTGAATAAACTAATAAGTGTATGGCTTTCTTTAAAAAAAAAAGAAAGAAAGAAAGAGGTGCCTATATAAAAGCCGGTTCACTATGTTTGTGGTTTGTGGAGCCTTATCTGGCCACGTTGATGTCATTCTTCGACCCCACGTGAGATCTAGCCTAAATGGCTTTCCAAAGCAATATTTCAGTGAGATAAGGATCATCTGCATGCAACTCAAATAGCTCAAGACTTTCTGCGGCATGTTCAGACACTTCCATGACCAACCCTTTTCTCAGATTTGTCACCTGCGCGGCATTTGTGGCACCAGCTGAATCATCAGATGCCACCGTCTCACTCTGTACCTGATTTGAAAGTGGCTCTTCAAGATTTGTAGGACCATTTACTCTCTTTAGAACATCCGACATTTAATCAATCCGTTGCCGGACCATGTTTGCGGCATGTATTGCAATAGGAAGTGATCTGATGCGCGAAGTTGCACCGAGTTTGTCTAATGGTACATTCTGTGTTTTCGTTTAATCATTTTGATCTTGGAATCATGTGAATCTTTCATCTGCATCTTCTTCTTTCCAAGCACTACATCCGGTTACTTGCTAAGGCTGTCTCAGTCAACTTACACAATCTTCATCTATCCGATGCTATATTCTTACATCGGTTAATTCCCAAGTCCTTTATCCATCCACCTTGTTCCCGGTTTTTCTCTTTCCCACTAGAGTTTGGAAAGTTATTTTCTAAACAGGATTTTCATCCTCATCTGCATCACTATGTGCATTTTTGTCATTTTAATCCAAAGCTTCTTTCTTAGTGCACTATTTTCAATGTCCTGAGTGTTTAATTAACTTAAATATTTAAATTCAGAATAAAGGTCTAGGTAAATTCTCAAACTTATTTTATTTTCGTTACAGGAAAAATTATCAGACAGTAATGTTTGCGCATTTATGGTTGAGCCAATCCAAGGAGAGGCAGGCGTTGTTGTACCTGATCCTGGATACCTGACTCGTGTTCGAGAATTGTGCAACAAGTACAATGTACTTTGGATTGCTGATGAAGTTCAGACGGGTCTTTGTCGAACTGGAAAGTAAGAATCTTGCAATTAGTCAGAGTTTCTATTATTAACCCATTCTGGCTTAATTGCTTTCCAGCTACAGTTTAATGTAAACACTTTGAATTCTGCATGACCAAAGAAGAATCTGAAGTATAGTCCGAAATGGAATATTTTCCCCTCCACCCATGAACGTAGTGTGTCCTTTTTATTAGTTTTAAAATATTTTTTATAGTAATGAGTATTGATTTAATGCTGGCTGATGAACGTAATCGTAGCCACCAGCGAACTAAAATCCTTTTGGAGTAAGTTTTTATCGTAAAAAATTAACGGCGGAGTTTTCTTTGATCAAGTTATTTCAAAACTGTGTATAAACCTGGTCGGGTACGTGATGAAACTTTTCTTCAACCTATTAAATTCTTTTCCATGTAAAGGAGTATTAAATCAAGGCGAAACGATCATATTTCTACCTTTGCGGAAAGTTGGGTTTTTACATTAAGCAGGAATAAATTAATAAATTGTATAATCGTACTCAAGAATAACTCCGGCGGCTAGCTCAAATAATTTTAATTGGTGACACATTCTAATTGAGCACAGTTACAAACACAAAAAACAGGGGGAAAACTATACACATACTAAGGGGTTTGCGCGGGTGGACATTGGCACATCCTTCCTTCCTCGAGGTGTCAGGCTGACTCGTCAAGTGTCCACACGGCCAGTAGAGGGCGCTCTATTACCATTCGTTACAACTGTAAGAAAAAAATGAATATTCAAATGTATTTAAAAAGTATTACTGATAAAGAGTGAAGTGTAATCATATATATAGTAACGCGGACCATCTCTTCTCTTACGAGGTTCCCTTTAAGCTAACATGGGCTTATGTTTTGTGAAGTTAACTGCCATTTCCCTGCAGTTGTTGTTGTCGTGTCCTTCCCGAAGGGAAAGAATGAAAGTTACCAGAGCCTGTGAGACAGGTTAGACTTCTTAATGATAGATGGCGACACCACCTATCTCCACCTCCACAATTTAGGCATGGAACTGGAGGGGAAGGAAATATTCTCCAGCCCCCCTGCACTCGTGGTTTCTGCTACGACCGCCCACAAGACTTACGGACCCACTGACTTAACGAGCACGTACTCAAGGGCGTACTCAGAGGGTATTTGGTGGCATCGGGCATCGAACCCAGGCCCTCCGTTCTGGAGTCCGATGCTCTAACCGCTAAGCTACCCACGACCCTATTTCCCCGCAGGGAAAACGGATTATGTAATATGTAAATTAGCTCTAATACATAAAAGTAAAAGAGATAGAATGAGTGTTTGCGGAACCGAAACATAGATTGCAATGTTAGTTGAGCAGTTAGCGATTAGCAGTATACGGAGATTTTCCCTTTGAAAATTAGATTCTTCAACTAGTTAGTACTTCACTGACTAAACCTTGGCACTTTGGAAACCCAGGATAATAGCCCTTTCGGAAGGTTCTCGGATAAATCTTGTTGATCGTTGTATTTGAGTTTTCAACGTACCACGAGAATTTTTGTCATTTTGCGGGAAGTACAGTTCTGAGTGTCTACAAGTATTTCAGATTAGTGAATTTTGGATTATTTAGGTATTACTCTTGATCTTGCTCTTGAATAGGAACATTTATATACATGCAGTTGGATCTGTTTTTAACGAAGTCGCTAAATCCCGAAAAAAAGTTCGTTTTATGAAAAATTCGTTATTTAGAGGTCCACCTTTCAAAATATTTTATAAACCACATAAAACAAATTTTAAATTCATAAACACTATATATTGTAAAAAGTAATTATTCGCTCCTTTTTGTAAATAAATATCTATACATAAATGTTATGTAATTAACATCTATATCTATCTATCTAATATCTTCCCCATCAAAAAAAGAAACAGTGTAGTGGGAGATAAAGAATGTCGAGGAATATACTGTATTTTCAATATTAAGAAAATAATTCTATATTAAAATTAACGAATTTTAAGGATATTTTCTAATTTAAAATACACAACTAATTTTAAACATACATTATTTTATAACTAGAAATTCTAAACATACATTTAATTAATTACTCATAAAATCTGTTAATTTTGTTTGAGTTTTTTGTTTGAAAAACTGCTTTGTTTCATAATACACCTCGCATCTTTGCAATGCACCCAAAATCTCTTCAGTTGTATTTTCTTCACATTGTAATCCGCGTCGAATTGAATAAATTTATGAACATACTAGATATAAACGGGAAACTAGTTTAAGGACAAGGGGACACAAGACAACTCCCTTAAGGGTGTAAGGGGATATCGAAGATGTTTACAATGAACTGGACACAATAGGGGTTAAAGGTTATACTTCTTGGATGAAACGCATAGAATTGCTCTCGGCGAGTTAGGCACCTAATAAAACCAGTTCAAGATTTATGACTACCATAAAGCGTATTAAAAGAGAATAACTTGAAATATCCAGAAATACTTTAAAAAGAGGGAGAAGAAAATTGAATCACCAGAGGAAAATTCGTTATACAAAAAATGCACTTCGCTATTGGGAGGTTATTTTACGAAGAAAATCGTGAAATGTTCTTGGTTTCAGGAAAAAGTTCGCTATATAGAAAAATTCGCAATATAGAGGTTCGTAATATGGTGGTTCAACTGTATAGCCCCACAAAATGAATAACTTGATTATTTGTGTTTGTAGTTTCTTGGTTTTTCCTTCATGGGCAACTACTCCTGTTGTAAGGTGGGTTATGTCCCAATCTCTGGTGTATAGGACCCTCGGAGTTTGTTAACAATGTTTTGATAGGGTTTGGAGAACCATTACAATCTGACCATTACATTTGTACCAGTACCATCTATATAAGCCAGTAACAACCTCCGCACCATGGTGGTCATGTTACTCGGCTACGAACCCATAGGTCGCGGGTTCTAATCTTACTTCATTGGTGACCCTGGCTGAACTCAGAAAAATGCAACCTTCTGAACTGTCGTGGTGCCATCCATCCACCGCAAATTCAACCAAAGCCGTCGCATAGTGACGCAACCCTCAAGCCGTCACGCACGAATGACGCAACCAGCAAGAGCCATCACAACTAATGACGCAGCAGCTAACATGCTCGATATAACAACTTCAGCGTTCGTTCGCCCAACCACCAACTCACTGATGGGGGAGTATGTACCGGTGCCATCTATATAAACCAGTAACAACCTCCGCACCATGGTGATCATTATGGTGTAGTGGTTAAGTTACTCTGCTTCGGATCCAAAGGTACCTGGTTCTATCCCAGCGGATAAATGACCCACTTCACATTTAATTCATTACATTATAACCCCGATAATTCTGAATTAATAGTTTTTTACGCATAAAATATAATTAAAAAATAATTTACCATAAATGGTTTTTAGTTTTAAGTGTGTTTGTCATAGAAAAGGCTTACAAATACGTTTTCTCTGTCATCATCTACAGATTTTTATGAACATGCATCATTTTTAAAGGAATTTTAGAATTGGTGTAATAACTTGAAATATATTAAACGAGGAAATTATTTTTTTAAATAATGTTTACCCTTTTTATTTTAACAGATGGCTGTGCGTAGATCACGAAAAAGTTAAGCCAGATATTTTATTGCTGGGAAAAGCTTTGTCTGGAGGCGTATACCCGGTAAGTATAAAAACGTGATAATTATTTCTTACAAAGTCATTCAACTTTTTCTAAAATTTAAGCTGTATTTCATTTTCAATATAAACCTCATAGCTCAAGGGTAGGCAGCCCGTGGGCCACATACGGCCCGCAAAACGTTTTCATGCGTCCAGCCAAGACATTTAGAAAATTCGCTTTGAACCGACATTTCTTTCCCATGCGCGATCAAAGATATTCGTCTTTTATTTTTCACTATTAGGAAAATAAAGTACCTGAAAATGTTTCTGTAATATTCTTCAGGGTAAGCTAACCCAAACTTTAGCAAAGCTGGACAGTGAAATTTTATGTCGAGGAGGCATAATATGAAAGCAGTTTCATTAAATATATCTTTTATTGTTTAAATAAGGATAAAGTCAATGTGCTCGTTACTGGAGTAATCAAAATAATAAGTTGAATGTTAAAAATATAGTTCACAGAAAAATAACACTACCAGACTTTGTTCAACTGATTCGAACCTTTCCTTCTACTGTCTAACATCTAATAGAACTGATCGAAACATCTTAAAAAAGCGAAGCAACAAACCAGTTGCATGGTCTAACATGTCTTCAGTCGAAGAGCTTAATCACTTCTCACATTCCGTCTGAAACCGACGATCATATCTCAACCAACTTCGGTCTCTTTAATACTTACACGAGCCAAGTATAAAAAAGTTTAATTTGCATTGCAGTTGTTGCCAACCACAAATCACGAAACTCGCAAAAAGGTCGGGTTCGAATCCGTTTATTTACTTGAGATCATGGCACGGGGTTGGAAAAACTTAAGGACACCATAAGAATTCGGATCCTAAAATAAATTTCTGCGTGAAACTTTTCCAAATGTCTAACAGTTTCTACTAAGAGATCATCTGCAGAGTTTGGAGGACGAATTACAAGAAGTCTGCAGGATATTACGAAAATTGAGCCTAAATTCAATTTGATCTGTTATTCCATTACTGCTGATATTGATACACCTGAGGAGTTACAGCTTGAGCTTATTGACTTGAAGTCAGATCACAATGTACAGAAAATGGTTAATGCTGTGACACTTACCTTTACAAATCATTGTCAGCTTAAAAATTTCCATGTAGGAAGGAAATTTTTCTTTATATTTGAGTCGATGTATATTTGTGAGCAAAGCTTCTCTTGCAAGAAGATCAACATGAGTTAATATAGATGGGCATTGGCTCACATTAACTTGTAGACTGTGATGAGAATTTAAACAACCCATCTCACTTCTGGTTTAAAAAAATTGTAGAAAAGTATGAAAGAGTATATAATTTGTCTCATGAAACTGATTCTAAAATTTAAATGTGCCTTACAGCTATAGACAATATGCAATTAACACTTCAAATAAATTGAATAAAATTGACACTAATTTATTTAGCTTATATTTATTACTTTTATAACGAATACAATTATTTTAAAAATCGCAGCCCTAGAGTATCTCCTCTCTCACGAGCGAGCACAAACAAGTTGCTTTTTCCCGTCATAACCTATATAATCTACCAAATAATGTTATGGCAATGAAAATTGTCTCAAAATAAAATCTATAAGAAAAAACTATTGCAAAAAAGAAAGTGTTTTATAAATTCGTCTTAATCAGTTTGTCAAACTTACCCAATAGTTACGGTAATTGTAATATAATGTCGAAGAACACGAAAAAAGAGTTTTCCTTCAGCCCTCTTTGGCTTTTCACTTGGAAGTTTCAACTCTAAATAGTATCCAGTCTGACTGCAGTGAAATTATTGTAGTCTGACATGTATTAGAGTGATTCTCGGTGATATGGAGAAAAAAATCATTATTAATTAGAACCAACCTATGTGGAAATGATGTTCTGTGGTATGGAGATTAGGAGAAAAATACAGTGAAATACGATTAGCGCGAAAACGCTTAAGACGAAATATCGGTAAACACAAAATAATACAAAGGTCCTGACAAACTACTATGTATTTTACAAACTACTATGTTTCTCATGCATTTTCTTTATCTTAACACAAAACAAAAATCGTTTAACACGAAAAGATTGTCTTTCTGTGGGAATGAACAAAATACTGAAACTGAGCCGAGACTTGATGAAATGTTTGAAAAAGTTTCTGTATTATTGGACTATCCTATTGTATCATCGGAAGAATTCGTTGCAGTAGATGATGATAATTTGTGTACAGCCCCAATTTTATGGTAGACAAAGATACTTTGAAATTTGTTCAAAGTTAAAAAAATATCATTGATGCAGATTCCGACGACGAAAATGAAATGATTAATGCAGCTTCTTTTCCCGCGTCATCCGAAATGAAGAATATCATGAAAAGTATGTGCAGTTATTTAGACGCACATTCCAATGGTGAAAGGAATAACAAAAAAATTGGCAGTTATGGAGACTGCCGATAGAAGTGAAAACTTAGAAGAACTTTTAGTATTAAAATTTGAGATTTCATAATGTTTGAATAAAAATTATCAACATCAATCTGGTTTTCACATCTATTGATACTCCGAGCAGCAACTAAATGCACGCATGTTTATATGGTTTTATATTATTCAAATATATTACGGGCTGTACAAGATCATGACAAAGTATAAACACAATTCAATTGAAATAACAATTAATATACAATCATATTATTTATGGATAGTATTTGTTTTTACTTAAATTTCAATGTGCTTGATTTTTAACATTATTTTAATTTTTTGCATCATTGTCATCATTAATTTCAACAATACTTAGACTTTTTGTACTTTCAATTATTTCATTTTTTTCTAAAAAAGATACAATACCCTTATGGTAACTAAAATAAGAAAGGAAAATGTTTGATACAAATTTATCTAGGTATCGCGTTAAAACCGCATCGATCGTCGTTTTATATTTTGTAGTACTTGCTTTCGATCATTGAACATATTTAAATTAAGTGTTTCATTTAGAAATTCAATTAGTGGTAGATTTTTATCACCTGCAAAGTTAATATTGAAATCTCTACTTAAAATCATCGGTACATTATCATATATATTTTCCGCCAAATCTTTTTTCGAGTATTTCAGAGACTTCTTTTGAAAATTCTTCAAATTTTCTAATAAAAAATGTTGTATCTGTCTCATAGATTTTCCAGGCGAAATACAAACGACAACCATTAATATGTATTGCTCATTCTTGGAATCGCAACGAGCAATGCACAGTTTATACACATTGAACTTTTCACTAAATCCATTCAATTTCACTTATAAGATATACACAGCACTATTCGTCAGTTTTATTGCTACAGATATATTTCTATAAGCATGTCGGTGACGCGAACGCACGAGATTTCCCCCATCCAAAAAGTGTGTAAGGCGAACAGCACACTGCGCATTCGCCAGTCAGAGCATGTCGGTGACGCGAACCCATAAGATTTCCCCTACCAAAAAGTGCCCAACGCCGCTAAAGAAGTTTTCACTTCAACAAAATGGACGACATCGAACAATTTGTGGACAATTTGATGCAAATAAAGACAATACAAAGAAAAACAGATTATTTCTTCCAAAACTCAATAAATGTTTTGTTTTTCAAAAAACTTGAAAATGTTTTATTCAATTTCATTGGGTTCTTGTGAATGTTTTTGTTTCATTGATTTTCGTGAGATACATGCTTATATAGATATAAGTAAACAACATGTAAGAGAGAGCTAATAAACTTACTTTTGTTGAATATGTGGGTTTTTTTTCGCAATATCCTTTTCAACATGAAATTCTCTTAACACGAAAAAATATTTCAGTTCCCTAAGTTTCGTGTTAAACGATTTTCACTGAATTATTTTAAAAAATTGTTTTAAGGTCTAATATTGCCCCAAAAGAGAGTTGAATTTTCAGAAAATGGAAAGACTTAATTTTGGTGAAATGATTTTAGACTCAAAATAAAATGATATACAATGTACCTACTTTGCAACATTTCCTCACTCCAGCTCTCTCCGCCTGCATCGCTGAATCACTCCAATCCAAGATTTTTTCCGTCTTTCATTTGAATGTGCACTGTCATTTAGACAGTAGTTTTTTTTTATATAATAATACTAAAGAACTTTTTAAATGTACATGATGTTTTTTTCTTGTAACTATTTAGTTTGCGTTCTCCCATATAATAAAGATTCTAAATATCTGTCTTTCGTTAAAAAAAATGACTTACACTTTTTGCCATAAGAAAAGCTCAAATACTTAGACTTCATTCTCCTTGTGGCGAGTGAGTGAGTGAATATTAACGTCACACTGCCTTAGCAACACGAGGGCTTTTGGCGACGGTCCGCGTAATTTTGAACCATGGTCAAGTGACTCGGACGACACCTGAGCTGGCACCCCCTCTCCTAACTACCACACCACACCAACGGCAGGACGTTTCAGCTCTCGACAGATTTAACGTGTATAGCTCCCCTACACGGAGGGTCTTTAGTGGTACTGGGATCGAACTCATGACACGCTAGCCATGATCCGATGCCTAGACCACTTGGCTGCCGCGGCCACTTCTCCTTGTGGCAGTACTTGACATAAAAATACATTTATTTTATTTTTCTCTTTATTTATATATCAGAGAACATTCTTTCCGTATTGGTAGGTTTTGAAATTCTGAAATGAAAATTGTTCCATCATCATTACTGTATAAGGAGACGACAACAGAAAAGAAGTAGTTATCGAGACGACATTTTTTTACAACATTACTTTAACATTTTGGATATATATATATATATATAATTTGACTCATTTATTCACAGACTGTTAAAGTCATAAATTTACAGGTATATTACAAAAAACATTTGATTTATTATGTGTGAGTGTTCAACTATTCTAATAAGAACTGTAAAAAGTACTTTTCATTGTTATAATATATTTCTGAAATTAGATTCATCACACTGATGAAAGCAAATATAAACGGCAGCATACACACGCAAAGCATGGAACTCAAGGTTTTTTTAACATGTTTTAGATTTTTTTTACTAACACGTATGTGCGTATTATATAGAAACCTTTACAAGGGAAATACATTCCCCATTAAGAAGAATTCTGGGATTGATTTCCGAAAACCGCGCGGATGAATACATTATGAATGCTTGACTGCAGAGAGACAGATAAGTGTATAGGCAAATGCTTTAAGTGGAGACTATCGGTCAAATCGGTCAGACAATACGACCGAAGTCAGAATCTAAAAGTTTGCCGAAACTTTCGCTGATATAATAATAGTCCTAATCCTTCATATATTAGAATTAAAACAATTTTGACTGTCGGGGTATAACTAATTTAGTTTTTTAATCTTGAATGCATTATATTTCAAGGTCCTTTATAAAATATACTTCATAAACGATACGGTAAGTTGAAAACGAAATAGAATAGTTGTCATATAAAAGCGATTTTAATTCATTAAAAAAATTTCTTTCCTCTCAAAAAATGTTTCGTTATTCCAAAAATCGCTGAAGATCCATAATTATAATTTTTTTTGAAGAAGGTTTTATAAATAACTAACCGTTATATTATAAGACCATTCATTCTTTTTTAGGTTATTGTTATCTAAGTTCCACAGAATTGATTTTTTTATTGTATTAAAAATATTCTTATTGCACTGGACTAAAACTATTAAAACAGAAGAATATTTATCATTAACATCCCTGTAGCCTCCCTCGGAATCAATTTCCTCAAATACTATTTTTAGTAGGTTTCTTCAAAACAAAAGAAACATACTTGTCAAATCTGAAGTCTGTGGATCTTATTGTTCAAAAACAGGATTTTTTTCTTTTAAAACGCCTCCTAATCTTCTGCAACCAAAAAAAATATGCTTGTCTAATTTCAAATTTGTAAGAAGAAGTATTCAAAAATTTTACCTATAACACCTCCTAACCCATCGCAATCCCCCTTGGGAGTCTATTTCTACAAAACCCGCTTTTGGCGGATCTCTACTCAACAAAAGAAACACACTTGCAAAATTGTAAGCCTGTTGATCGTAATAGCTCCGGAGATATCATGAGTGATGTAATATAGGACTCCTTTATGTATATAGATTGCAAACGATTCTCACGATGGTTATAAACTTACTTCTTAGTAGCAGACGGATTAAAAACAGTAGCAACAGTCAATGATTTTATTTGCATGCGTTGGATTATTTTCAATTTAAAATAAAATCGACATTAAAAAAAAACATATTCCATTCTAATTTTTTTATGCATTAAATGAATATTTTTTTAGGTTTCTGCTGTCTTTGCCAATGATTCGGTGATGCTAGTAATCAAACCAGGTGAACATGGCTCAACATACGGAGGAAATCCTTTAGCTTGCAAAGTTGCTATGGCAGCACTAGACGTATGTATTACAAGAATTCTATTGTAATTATTTAAGGAGAGCTACTGAAATTAATTTATAAATTTTCTTTAAAAATTTGAGGAAAAAATACTTAAAGTAGTAGAGCATATAAGATGTCTTATGAATGAATTACAAAATAATGTTTTTTAAACACATAAAACACTTCTGGATTACAATAAGTAAAGAAATGAACTGAATTTTCGAATATAAGTGATTTTGCAAATTAAATCTTATTTTATTTAAATTTTTGTGCATGCATATACATCCAAAAAATAGTTACCACTTCTTTTTTACTTAGTCTTTTTATTTATTTATTTAATTTTTTTTTTTTTTTTTTTTTTGCAAGTAGTTCTTGAATTTATCTTGAAAAAAGTTTTGTAATTTATTAATTAAAAAAAAGAAAAATACATGTATATATGATTATAAAAATATATGCAGTCAAGGTAAATCAGTTAGGAATATTGCAAAATGAGTAAATGTTCGTCATTCGACGGTGCAGTATGTGATAAAGCTTTTTAACACGCTTTTATTAGCTCCACCTGTATGTAACGGAATCTTTGAGCTTGATTTTTACCAACTTTAAAAGGTCAGATTAATTACAAATTTTGCACACTTGTCAAGGACTGATGACAGTACAATAATTTCATAATTTTGTTCCATTTTCCTGATCAGGATCATCAGGATTAACGATTTCCAGTTTCCAGACTTGACGACTGAAAGATTAAGTTGCAACCCTAAAGCGGAAACGCTCATGGTTAATGCAAATACAACGAACAAAAAAAGATTAATTCATCAATGAATGATAGTTTAAGAAACTTTAAGAAACACGCTTTTATTTGTTATCGAATTAAAAAGTACAAAATAATTCTTAATATAAGAATAAAATGATTAACGAGAAAATTAGTGTCATTGTGGTAAAAACGTGGGGTGCTCGGTATCAATTGTTATAATTTCCTACTAGTTCTATTCCGAAATGCAGAATTAGTGCAGAAATGTAGTACAAAGCACCTACGCTTTTACCACAATGACATTAGTTTTCTCGATAATCATTTTATTCTTATATTAAGAATTATTTTTTACTTTTTTGTTCGATTATATATAAAAGCGTGTTTTTTAGTTCTTAAACTATAATTTATTAAAGAAGAAAATGAAATCCCACAAAAACAAGCCAAGAAAAGGACATCAAGGAAATTAGCTCAACGTGATCAGCAAATAATTGTCAGAAAATTTATCAAAAATTTACTTTTGAGAAGTATTAAAGTTTTTCTACGGAATTAACTAAAAGATTTTTTACCTCAGTTTCATTGAAAACTGTTTGAAGAGTACTCAGATCAGCCGAATGACACGGGCGTTGTATTCGAAGAAAATTTATTGTAAGTTTCAAAAATAGAAAGAGAGCTTCGATTTTCCTTTTCTAAATCTATGATAAACAAGTTTAATCCCTATTGGAGTAGTGTCCTATTTACAGATGAAAGCAAATTCATCATTTTTTGCCGCGGCAGGCATATAAAAGTTTGGAGAAAAGAAAACACCAAGAAATTAGTTGGAACAGTGAAGCATGGAGGTAGAGGTGTTCTTCTGTGGGTATAGATGTCAGTTTAGGGATTAAGTAATTTGATATTTATTGATAATATTGTGAATCATGAGATTTATTTAAATATTTTTAAAAACAATCAGTCAAAATTTGGGTAATGGAGGCGACTTAATCTTTTATCAAGATATTGACCGCAAGCACATTGCTCTCAATGAACGCCTCTAGTGTCTCTATAACTGTCCTTAAATTCCGAAAACACCTCCTAAATCACCTGATTTAAGCGCAGTAGAAGATATTTGGTGAGAATTTGAATTTAAAGAAAGAAAACATGACATATAAAAACAAAACGTGAAGTAAAAACAATAATCTCCGATGAATGGAGGAATATCAATGTAGAAATTACAAAAAAAAAAAAAAAGATTAAATCTATACCAAAGCTGTTGTGTGGATGCTAAAAGATATCCTACTAAGTGCAAAATTAAGAAAAAATACAACAGTTAAAACTATGTAGAGATTTTTTTAAGTGTATGAAGACTTTCGCGTACGTAATATTTTAGTATCTTTTTTACTATCAAATTTTTCAAAATGCACTATGTTTTAAAACTTTATTATGTTTTTCCATTGTGAACAAGTAGCAGCTATTATAAAAAAAAATTACAATTCCGATTTATTAACTTTTATTCTTCGATATCATTGAATCTTATAGAAAGTTGTAAGTGTACGAGCACTGTTGGGGTCACTGTAGATCCTTTTTATATTTGTCCTGGTTTCATCAAAGTAGTTTCTTTCTCGTCCAGTAGAATTTTTGCATAATAATAAAATTACTTTTGTTCGCTGACAATTTGTTAAATCAGTAAATCAAATCTGTCTTGTTTTTAGCGATAAGATATACAATTGCTTCACCAGTGAATATGTCGAAATCCTTATCACTTATATGTTTATGCTGAAAATATATTATATCAAAAAATGTTGAAATTGTTATCTTTTAAACTATACGTATAGTTTACATTTTAAGTTATTACGTAGTTGAAACCAAACGATAATTTCTTAATGGTGAAATAGATATTTCATATTACTCATTCTACGCAATTCTGATATATCATCAGGTTATATTTATTAAAATTTTAGTGTTAGTTTAAACAAGATATTGAAGAAAATATACGAATTAATTTGACTTTAAAGCTATCTATTTTATAAATATTTTTTCATACATATTACGTTCATTTTTCATTTCGAAATTTAGAATAAACGAATTTAGTTCATATCTCTGCCAATAATTTTTTAAAGAATGTTAAGTAATTTTTGTAATTAATGTTATTTAAGGTCTTTAAAAATATTCGTTCATTCATTCCCCTTTTTGTGTTTTGTGTGCCTCTGGACAAGTGAATGGACGCTGCTGATCTTGACGTGTGCTCTACACTGAAGAGTCTGGACTCTATTGTAAAGAAATATTGGAGAGCTCGTTGCCTAATGACCTGATGGTTAATGGCCAGGCATTCGATAAATAAATAAATAAATAATAAAAATTTTGTTCTAATTACTTAATTCTAAATTACGGATTTGTGTATAAAAATTAGATGAAAAGAATTGCTGAATTTAAGTAAGCAGATCGAACTACGATTTCAAAATGGTTTTTTATTATTCGCCTTCAAACGATTTTTTTTTTAGTTTTTTGTACAATTCTTAAAAATAAATATGGCAGCTTATTCTTATTATTATTCTTGTAAATAAGGCTATAATAGTTTATAGTATACATACGTAAGAAATCCAACTGCAATTTTTCAGTTAATAAACTTTTAAAAACAATTTTTTTTTGTTTGTTCCTTAGGTACTAGAAGAAGAAAAGCTGGCTAAAAATTCTGAGGTACAAGGAAATTTTCTTCGACAAGAGTTGGAAAAATTACCAAAGGATAAAGTGAAGCTTGTGAGAGGAAAAGGATTACTCAATGC